>PVKE010027629.1:0-21466 GCA_004027555.1 Craseonycteris thonglongyai | reverse complement strand
TTGTCTTTATCTCACTGTGGGTGTTTCCCTCTTAGTTGTTTCTACACTGTTCTGTTCTTTCAGTTAGAGTCCTCAGGGCTGCCTCATTACCACAGTAAATTTCCAGGATGCCAGACCTCAGTGAGTGTTTCCAGGGCAGCGAACTCCCTACCTTGGAAAAGGAACAGCTGTGGAGAGGGTGCCTTCAGTGCTTGAGGGGCAGCCTCTGTGTCCCTTGCTGGCTGTGCCTCCCTCCAGTGCTGGGCTTTGGTCTAGTCCACCTCTGTACCGGGCCCAGTGTACCCCAGTAGGTTGCCACCTCTGCTCATAGCACAGCCATCGGGGCTCTCTTCATCCAGGCTGCAATCAGTCGTTTTGTGGTGCTTGTGTTATAATCTCATAGTCTGGCTAGCATGGTAATAACAGTGGATTGTTTTCAATACATGTATTGATCACCTGCTGTGTGTCAGGCAGTGTGCCATATATAACGACTGGAATGAAACTGCACTTGGAGAGTTGGGACCATGTAGTCAAGGAGGTCTCTTTTTCTTGTGAGGTAATTACTAAGCTAAAACCTGAAGGACAAATTGAAGTTACTCTGGAGGTGGGTGGGGCGGTGGAGGAGGTGGTAGGAGGAGGCATTCCTCCCTCAGTAGAACCTGAATGTGGTGAAGGAAGTGAAACTGATGAGGACAGCAGGGCCCAGGTGGCAAATCTGGTGGCTCTGTACCTGGGATTCCTCCAGAGGATAATTGCAGATGAGGGAGGGGGAGGACAGGGAAACAATAGGAGCCTTTCTACATTTTAATAATTTGAGTTGCTTAGTGCAGGTGTTTATTTGTGTTTTCCTTCTAAACTCTTTGATGACAGGTACTTTGTTGTGTATCCATAAGCTTACCTGTCTTATTCCATAATAGCTTCATATTTCAGTCTTACTGTGTGCCTGGTACAGTTTTAAACACTATATGTTTAGGGACTTATTCTCACTACTACTCTTCCCAGCTCCATGTCACAGATGAGGAAACGAGATGTAGGGGTCTCAGCAGCCTTCTGAAGGGTGCACTAAGTGGTGGGATGCAGGCTCTGTTGACCGTACCTTGTGCAGTGACTGCCACATGAAGACCCTGCCATTTAAAGGATCGTTTGTATTCTTCCACAGCCTTAATCCAGTAGCTGCTCAATAAAGTTTGTGGGATTTATTTTATGGGGTGCCCAGGCTGACTTTTTGGAAGCTCTCTAATGGAGTGTGACAGGCTTACAGTGAAGTGCACATGCTGTGAATGCACATGTTTATTGAAATGTGCTGGATTCCAGAGGGGGAACTTTGGGGAGACACAAGTGCCACTTCTGCTTAGTGGCTGGTCTAAAGAAGAGAAACCAAAACATGAGTGTTTTTGAAGTTGACTAACTTTACAGGAGTGCCCTTAGAGAACCCAAATGACAGGACAGGCCCAGCTTGTGAGCCCAGGGTAGGCCTGTGGGAGACCAGTTGTTTCTCTGTTTGAAGGGGAATCCTCAAGTGACCTCTTTCTTTCTATTGCCTCTGGATTTCTCTAGCGGTGGAGATGGTAGCCTGGGGACTACTGGAAGGTTGAAGGAATATGCTTTTCACCAGGGGTCTGTTGTGGTTTTACTGCCCTGGTGTGAAGGCAGTTGGTATGATGAGAAGGCCAGGAGAAGAGCCTGCCAGAGACTCAGCTGGCATTGTACATAAACAAGTTAAAGTAAGCCGACTTGAACCCAGCAATGCCCTTAGCTCTGGCTGTTATCTATCCACCAGGGATGTGGGGCTCTAGCCAAGACTATTGGAGTCTGGTTTCTTCCTCCCAGGCTACTTTGAATGCCTTCCCATTGAACTCTTTTTCAGGTAAGGGAGATTAGTACTAATGACTTTAATCCCTAATCCCTTATTTGGTTGGTTCTTACTTGGCCCAGAGCCTTGCAGCTCTGGGTCATTGGTACCTGATGGGTGATGTGAAAAGGCAATTGGAATTCACTTGTTAGGCCACAAATGAAAATTGTAGACTTTGCTGCTTTTTGTAAGTACAGTGTGTTCTTTCTCTTGTTCTCAAATCCCTGTGGGGTCTACTGCTTACCTTTTTGGTTTTTATACTATTAATTTTATGTATTACAGATTGGCATTCTCTATAAGGCCATCTGTGTGAATTATCTCTTCTTTCAGTTTTACTCATTAACTCCTTTCTATTTTTCTACCTCTGGTTCTTTGCGAGAACTTGGTGTAATAGAGATACTTGAAAACCAGATAGGGTTGCCGGATTTGGCAAATAAAAACACAGAAAGAGGAGCCATATTTAAATTTCAGATAAACAATGAACAATTTTTAGTATGCATATGTTTCAGGCAACATTTGGGACATACATAAACTAAAAAATTATTTGTTTATTTGAAATGCAAATTTAACTGCGCAGCCTGTATTGTATAAAAATCAAACAAATAAACCTATAGGACTTTTAAAACAATCTCACTTCTGCTCCTTTCTAGCTCTGTAATTACATGGCAAAACTTACACTTAAGCCATGCTTTTTTCTCTAAAGAGGGATCAGGATACCTCTCAAGTTTTGGGGATAAATGATATAACTTAGGAAAGCCCTCAGGAGTATGCATTCAGTATATCTTCCTTTTTGCACTTCATCCAATGATTATGGATCTGCTTCTTGCCCATCTTCCTTTTCTCTCTTCTTTCCATGATGCCAATCACGTGACCTTTCTTTCTTTAGTGTGGCTCTTTGACTTCTCAGAATGTCACCTCTCCTTTTTCCTCAAGCTGCTCTCAGTTTGCTTTTACTTTTTCTGTCCTTCTGTGGCCAACTTCCTTATTTCTTCCTTTCTGGAAGCCAACTTTGACTGTATGTCTCAGGTGTCTCCCTGTATTTGGCCACATGTTACCAACCTTGTTTCATTTCTCCTTTCTCCTGAAATGGCACAGGTCGGATGGGGCTTACTGACCACTGTGTGTGGGGCCAGGCAACAACCATGTATCTTTTGGGGCCTCAGTTTTCTACTCGGTTCCCTGACAAAGCTTGTTTAGAATTTAGGGATTGCAAACTGGCAGCCTGCATCTGGCCTGTAGGTGAGTGGTTTGGCTTCAGAGTTTTGAAAGACCTTTGAAAGAGAATGTCTTAGGAAAGAAAGGCATGATGCTCTAGTTTGTCTTGGGCATTTCCTCTTTGTTACTTTTCACCCCTGCAGCGTCACATGCTTATTTACTGCCTGCCCTGATGGCTGTTAACTGAGCCCCTTAAAGATACACTGCAGATAATGACTAATGAAGCCAGTGTGCACCGTTTGATTTAGCTCTTGAGATAAAAGCCGCAGGGCACAATTATTGCAGTTTTACAGACGGAAGAGCTGAGGAATAGAGAAGTTAACTTGTCAGGGTCATTGATCTAGTAGGTGATAGGGCCAGAATTCGGCAGCCTGGCTGGGGAGCCCCTCCTCTTAAACACTGTATTATATTTCTGTGTCCACTTGCAGTGGTGAAGCTCTATGAAGTTCCTTATAGGAGTTCAGAATATGGCACAGTTTTATTAGTATGTTTTTAAATTTCATAATCTAAGTCCTTTTTCTATTGTCTGGGCAGTTGCTCTAATTCTTGAGTAGTGCATCCTTGTAATCAATTTCCCTTCAGGATCCTTCTTCTGTCCCTTACAGTTTTCCCAAGAATTTTCTCTTCCTGTAGCCTTTCTCTAACCTTCATAGGTTACTCCTATGGGGTTCATTTAACTGCAGATTTTTTATCTCTGCTGAGGGCCAGCTATATGCTTGTGATATCCTTTGAAGAACAAGGCAGGGTATGAATAACAGCTGAGTGCCCCACCCTGGGCTAAGGGCACCCAAAGCCTAAGAATACCTTGGGCCTTCTGCAAATAAACTCAGAGGCTGGTAAGAGAAACAGGTGAGAAGGCAGTGACTATACCATCCATGGTTAAAGGAAGACGGTAAGTTGACCATTCTGGGTTCACACAGGAAAATAGAAACAATGTGGAGTGAGGGGGAGGGAATTTAATCCTGGGGATTGGTTAGCCCAGTGGTGGCGTTGCTGAGAATACAACTCCCTGGAAGGTATAGGGGGGAGAGAGCCCAGGGGTTTTGGAACACCAGGACACCACTCCCATGCCTGCTCTGGAGGACAAAGGGAGGAGGTGGTATTAATCCCAGTCCAGGATCAGGGGTCCCCCAGAGAAAGCTGGAACTATGGTGGTAGGCCTTGAGACGGGAATGCTGCCCAAGGTGGAGAAGAAAGGGGAGAAACACCCTCATTCTTCCCTCTCCCCATACTTTAGTCTCTTGCCAATGCCTCTCATTGGCTGAATCATGTTGGAAGTTAGCTTCAGGGAACTGGGAGATGCAGCCTGCAGAGGTGACCCTACTTTGCAGAGCAGGGGAAGGGCAATGAAGGGACCCAGGACTGGCTCTTGAAGAAATGAAAATGAAATGACTCTGGCCTGGGTGGTCGTTCAACACTTCACAGATGACAGAATGAATGCTAAAGGACTTGTAGGTTTGTATTCCCCCCAAGAAGATGTAAGTGAAGAGCACCCCGGGGAGAAGGAACTTCGTGGACAAAGGTGTGTGGCGGGTGGCCTGAAAGAGCAGGCTCCTCTTGTAGTACCAGATGCAGCTCCAGATGGCTGAATTGATACTAAGGTCTTTCCCGTTCTTCTTTCTTCCGCCTCAGAAATCCTTTTTGCAGAATGCTTTCTCGTGTGTCCATGTTGTCATTTATGGCTGACCTGAATTTTCTTACCTGGCAAAGCAAGTCAGGTGGGGAGTTCTGCACCCTGAACATCCTCAAGACCAACTGCATGTGTTGCAGACCATGCGTCGTTTAACCTTGCCTCGCCAACACCAGAATGGACTTCATAGCCAGTGGCAGTTACGTTCTGTGCCTGGGTCCCATTATGTCAAGGGCTCTGAGGAGGATGCTGGGAGATGTAGCTGCTCACCTTAGTGACTTAGTGGCCTTGTCTCCTAGCCCCAAACGTGTGGCATTTGATCATGTTGTTAGAATACATTTCTCACATTCCCCTGCTGTGAAATTGATTTTTATAATAATAGAGGATTTTGTTTATACTTTTGTTATGGAAATTTTTAAGCAGACACAAAAGTAGAGTGAATGCATAAACCACCTCATTCACCAATTATCAACACATGATCAGACTTGAAATTGTTTCACCTGTATTGTAGTTTGCGTCTCTCATAAGAATTTTATAAGCACCATAACATTATCACATCTAAAAAAACAGTATTCATAATTTCCCCTGGGAAAGACATGTGTGTTTGAAAGGCAAATAGCAGAGGCTTTTCTAGAGTCAGATATGTTATCTTTGCATCCTTAAGCCTCCACCCCTGTGCCTTGAGGCTGCTGGCGCCAGGTCTGTCTGTTCCTTGCTCTAGACTAGCGTTGCAGCAGCCTTTGGGGCCTTTAACTTGCTGCCCTGTTTCTTGGTACTAGTCCCCTAGGCATCCTGGTCATGCTGGTTCTGCCCTCAGGAAGGTATGCAGACTGGCTTCCCAACCCCCCATGGCAGACACACAGCGGCATTACTCTCAGGTCACCACCTCCTGCATATGTATGTGAGGCAAGCGTCTTGGCTTTTGCAGCTTCAGCACAAGGAAGCCTGAAGTGAGGCATTCTTTGCTGTCTTGCCTAGAAGATTTTCTCTGGGAAATTAAATATCTGATGAGCATCCTGGAGGAATTAGGCTGTGGAAAGATGGGCTGGAATCTTGGGCTTCTAGAAAGTCCGGTGTGGTGGTGTCTGAAGCCAGACAGTGCTGGAGAGCACCCTACAGGAAGCTGTGGGCAGCATGTGCAGGCTGATGTCTTCTGGCCAGCTAGAAAAATGAGCACTTGTGCCTAGAAGCCTCAGCTCAGAAACTTGCAGGTGGTATGCCATCTCTAGGGTGGTTTTAACTCTTACTGTTTCATTTCAGCCTGGCAGCAAGTCTGTGGGGGAGGTTGTGTGAGCCTCATTTTACCAGCAAATGTTCCAGGGCTGAGGTGAAATGTTACTGCATGATTGGCCAGGAAACAGTGCTAGAGGATGGAACAAGGTGGGATTGCAAGGTAGATGGCCTGATTCCCAGGCCCGGGTTCTTTCCACTCTGTCAGCTCCTTGGTAGAGAAGGAGAAAAGGGGTCTTGGTAGTTCATTCAATACATAGAAACAAAGGAGGCTGAACATACGAGCTTTGATGGAGCTCGTGAAGGAGAATGAGGTGAAAAGCAGCAAGTCTCCTTATATCAGAAGTTATCCAAATGCTTGCTGGACCTCTGAGATGGGCCAGCACCCGTGGCTGTACTTGTGGCTAACGAAGCCTCATGGGTCAGCGGCAGGATGGCTAAGCTCTTCACTTACAGGCGTCTAAGAAAAGAAATCTGGATAGTCCTAGCTGTTGAAATTACCAGATTATTTTACTTTGCTCTCATTTACCTGTGTTAACTAGTGTTTAACGTGGGGGCTTGGTTATTTTCAGAGCTTTTGCTCTTTGTGGTTATAATTTTACCTCTAGCAATAGCCTTTCCCCTTTCAGCCTATGGTTCTCAGATTTTGCTGTGCATCAGAACCACCTGGAGAACTTTAAAAGTCATGCTTCCTACGGTCATATCCTTCGATATCTGGGGATAGGAGCAAGCCATTCATATTAATTTAGATTTCTAGGTCATTTTAAAATTACCTTGACCCAACAACAAAGTTTGAGGGAACCACTGGTCTAGACATTTGTGAATACATACTACTATTTTCACCCAAGGCTTGAAAAAAATGCTGCCCTTTTAAAATGTTCTTTTTGTTATTTTTCCCATTAGTTTTTCCAGTTTTATTGAGACATAATTGACTATAACATTGTGTAAGTTTAAAGTGTACAACGTGTTGATAGATTTGTATGTATTGCAAAATGTTACCACCATTGCTTTAGCTAACCATCTGCATCATATCACATCACATAATTACCTAAAATGTTTATTTTATTTATTTATTTATTTATTTATTTATTTATTTTTTAAAGATTTTATTGATGTTTGACAGAGAGAAACAGAGACAGAGAGAAACAGAGAGAAGGGGGAGGGCCCAGAGCAGTCTCCATAGTTGACATTAGTTTTCAATATAGTTTTACTCCACAGGTGGGCGCAGGGTTGCACAGGGTAGGAACTGGGCCAGGAGCCTCCCACATACGGTAGGTCCCGGCAAGAACTGAGCTGGGGGCACACCCCAGTTCAGCATGTGGGTCTGCATGGGCCGGGGCCGGGATTTGATCTTCGGTCCCTGGGGCTTCAAAGCAAGTGCTTACCTCGCTGAGCCATCCCAGCTTCCCCAATTTTTATTTTTTGACAGAGGGAGAGAGAGAGAGAGATACAGAGACAGAGAAGGGAGAGGGCTCAGAACAGTCTCCATAGTTGCACATCATTGGTTTTCCCACATAGTTTCATTCCACAGGTGGGCTCGGGGCTGCACAGGACAGGAACTGGGCCACGGTCTCACCCCAGTGAGAACTGAACTGGGGGCACCCAGTTCAGCATATGGGTCCACACTGGCCGGGGCTGGGATTTGATCCTCGGTCCCCAGGGCTGCAAAGTGAGCACTTAACTCACTGAGCCATCCCGGCTTTCCTATTTTTTTTTTCTTTTCTATTTTTGTTAAAGATTTATTTTTATTGGTTTTGACAGAGAGTGAGAGAGAGATACAGAGACAGAGACAGAGAGAATGGGGAGGGCCCAGAACAGTCTCCGTAGTTGCACATCGTTGGTTTTTCCACCTAGTTTCATTCCACAGGTGGGCACGGGGCTGCACGGGGCAGGAACTGGGCCAGGGACTCACCCAGGTCAGAACCGAGCTGGGGGCACTCCCCAGTTCAGCATATGCGTTCACTCAGGCTGGGGCCAGGATTTGATCCTTGGTCCCTGGGGCTGCAAAGTGAGTACTTAACCCACTGAGCCATCCTGGCTTCCCTTATTTTATTTTATTTTATTTTATTTTTAATTGCATCTTCTGAATAGGAAAGGCATCTCATAATCCATTCTCTCCTTTCCTTTTATACAAAAGGTAGTGTAGATGATTTCTTTGCTCTGTGACTTTCTTTCTTAATTGTATTTTGGGGATTTTTTTCCATAATAGTACATTGATTACTTCTTCATTCTTTTTAATAGTTGCATGGTAACCATTGGCATCTAATTTATTTTTAGTCTTTGGTCTCATAAAGAATGTTACAGTAACCTTCAACATGGATCATTTTGTATGTGGGTGAGTATCTCTAATGGGCTACATTGCATAGACTAATAATGTTCACCGACTCATTATGTACCAACCACTGTCTTTTAAACCAATCTACATATATTGGCTCAGTCCTCATATCAGTCCTGTAAGGTAGTCAGTAGTAGTATTAGCTCCATTTCACAGATGGGCAAACAGGCTCAAAGAGGATTGAGTGAGGAATTCCTTCACTTTGAGATACTGCCTTTCTGGGTAAATTCTAGAAGTGACATTGCTGGGTCAGATGTGCTGTATATGTGTAATTTGAATAAATGTTGCCAAATTGTCATTGACAAAGCTTGTACTTATGTATACTTTAGCAGGATATAAAAGAGAGAACAGGTCGTCTCATACCACACTTTTATCAAACTTGGATTTTCCCCATCTGGTCATTGAAAAATGGCATCTTTTGGTGTAGTCTTGCATTTCTCTCAGGGGGTTGGGGAGCTTGGGTAAGCGTCTTCTCATATGTTTGTAAGAACATTTGTATTTCCTTTTCTATATATGCCTAGTCCATAGTCTTTCTCATTTGTCTGTTGGAATGTTGGTCTTTCTCTTCTCTATTTTTTCTCAGTGTTCTACATATTAAAGCAACTTAATTGTTTCTTTTCTAAGTTTGAGTTGCAAAAAAGTTTTCCACTTGTCATTATCTTCTGACTTGCCTCTAGGTGTTTTTATAGACACAGAGAAGTGCCTTTATTGTCATTTATAATCTACAGGAAATACTGTTATGATGTTATGATAAACCTTATGTTGTATTTACTCTTTAGAAAAAAAAAATGTAGACAGACTACAATTGTGCTTTTGTTTAAATGATACACAGTTCATTTAAGAAAATTTCAGAAGAAATCACAGAAGTAATGATGCTGGGTATTCTTTCAAATGGCGTTAAACTACTTGAATTCACAGCTGCATATTAGAAGCACACCTGTTTTTTTTTCCCCCCTCATCTTTCTCTACAGTATCACTTTATATTTCATAGATCTTGAATTAAGATCAATTTCCTGTGATGAATTGATCAATTACTGAATTGTTTGCATTGTTAATACTATTACTGTAGCTTTTTCCTCTCTCCAGAACCTTCTTCAGTGGACTTCAGTTTAGTTGGCATGATTTCTTTCTGCTAGTCAGTTTCAGACTCTTTATCTCGTGGTTTTATTTTACTTTGCAGTATTTTCCATTTCCCCTGCTTACAGATGGGTTTAAAGCTCTGGACCTTAAATTTAATCTTCTTTTGTATTAACCAGTTAGTCAGTTATCTTTGATCATTTCACAAATATTTCTGAGGATATTCTTTGTACCAAAGTCTATAGCACGATTCCTGATTCTTAGAACTTATATTCTGGCAATGGGAAATAGATATCAGACAACTAATTTGAAGTTACGCAGTTAAAATTGTGAGAGATGCTTTGAAAGATATGCAAATGTTTCTCAGAGAACTGAACTAGTTTGGGGCAGCCAAGGAGAGCTTCCCTGAGGGGACTTGTGGGCTCCCATCATCTGAATAATGAATAAAAGTTAACCATGCAGAGGATTGGTAAAAGCATACTGTATACCACGCTTGTCCAACTTGCAGCTCATGGGCCGCATCTGGCCCAGGATGGCTTTGAATGCAGCCCAACACAAATTCATAGACTTTCTTAAACCATTATGGGATTGATAAATATATATATATATATTTGATTTTGATTAAAAAAAATATATATATATATATATTTGATTTTGATTTTTTTTTTTTTACCTCATCAACTATCATTAGTGTTAGTATATTTTATGTATGGCCTAAAACAATTTGTCCAGTTTGGCCCAGGGAAGCCAAAAGATTGCACACCCTTGCTCTAGTCCAAAGGAACAGGCCGTGCAAAAATCTTGAAAGCAACAGAAGTATGGTGAGTTTGAGGAACTGAAAGATGAGTGCGGTTGGATTGTGATGTGCATGTGGCCTGAAAAGGGATCTGGAAGTGTGTGTGTGTATGGGTGGGGTGGGTGGGCGGGTGGAGGGGGGGAACAGTTTTGACAGGGTTTATAGTCTATTTTCTGGCACCGAGTTTGTGAATAAATCCTGAACCCTTAGTAAAATATATAAGATGTCCTTGGGAAGGGGAGAGAGCTACTCTTTAGCTTGATCTCTTGCTGTCTTCAAATTTCTGAGCTGAGAATACCTTAAATGTCACTTATTGCTAGTCTTAAAGTCTCACTTTTTCAAATAGACCAGGGAAATCAAATGACTTGCCCAAAGCCACACTGGTAGCCAGTAGTAGTGTCAGAACTTTAACTTAGGTCTCCTGATTGGTAGGGACTGTTTGTTCTTTGTACGCTTCACTTCCTCTCAACTCAGAAAACTTGTGTTCTGACTAAAAATTGAAATGTGTTCTGGTGCATAGTTTTTTCCGGTTTGAATGAGAGATATCATTAGGGTATAAAACTTAAATCATTGAAGACTTTTTTGGAGTAACAGTTGTTAAAAATACAGCACCAAAAAGGAGACCATCTAGAATGTGGGTCTGGCTGAGGCCATCCATGCCCGTGCTTCTAATCCTACAGCTCCTGTACACCCATTTCGCATCTCAAACATCTAATTCAAGGAGCGATACTGGCATATGTGCCTTTTAAATCAAGAATCTGTTTCTATTCCAGTGCCTGGGCTAATCTAGAACTTTCTTTAGATGAATACTTTTGGCTTGCAAAAATGGCATTTTAATTCATTTCTTTTTACTTTTTCATTACGATGTGTTTTTGCCAGTAGTTTTCGTTTTAAAACCCAGATGTGGCAAAACGATTTACTGCTTATTAAGCAAACTTGGTCTGACTTGACTGGTGGATTGAAGAAGGAATGAAGGTGGAAGAACTGTAGATACCTACAGTAAATTGATCAACAGTAGATATCTCCATTCCTGTCCCTCGTAGGGTTTCTTGGCATTTTACTCACGTGTGGAGGAGTCCTTTAACCTGCACCTGGAGTGAGTCAAAGACTCTTGACCTCTCCTTATTGGAGTCTGTGCTCGTCTGTTTTGTGCTTATCTCTGAACTGTCACATACACACATTTCAGACGTTGGCTGCTTATGTTGGGATGGAAAGGGAACCTGGAAGAACAAGTAGATTGGCTGGTACTACCTATGAAGTGGACCAGAGGAGAGGTGAAGGAGAGTGAGAAGGAACAATTGATATTAGATCGACAAGGTCAGATGTAGGAAAGTTCCCTCATGCATGGAGTCAGCTGCCTAGGGCTGTGAGTGGAGACGAACCAGGTTCTCCAGGGCTTTATGTGAGTCTGTAGAGGGCACCCAGAGCCTAAACAGGGCTTACATACTCAGCAGGTTTGTAAGGGAGGGAGCTCTTCCATGTTCCCTGCCCAAAGCTGTTACGTCTTTTTGTATATTGGTGGGTTTAAGTGCAGATGAAGACAAGCAGGAATAGCCTACTGCCATGTTCCCCAAAATGTGTTCTGTGTTCTTTCTGTATACCCCCTTCCATTGTGAAGTATTATTAACTGCTCACCTCTTGTCACCAGTGCTGAGCCCTCTGCTGTTACTCTGCAGAGATCACCTGAGACTCGTATTTCACTAATACAACATGCATAAGTTCCATGTGAAAACTGAAAAACAGAAATTTTATATTATTGGGAAAAGTGGATTTAAAAATTAACTAATTGGTGCATTTGGAATTCAAGCATATGAAAGTCTTTCTTATGCTGGGCCCTGGCTTGTCTTTGTAGACATAACAACTGTTGCTAGTCTCTTAGGCACTTTCTTAAGTGTTTTTGTCAGTATATTTTATGCATGTACAAGGGTGGGCCTAGATTGTCCCTCTTAAAAAATAACAGTCATATCTTGGTACTCGACTGCTTTGAAATTTGTTAAATTTGGTACTCGATGCATTTTGATATGAAAATTTTGTCCCAGACTCATCATTTGTTACTCATGTGCCTCCCAGAACCAAGTAATGACGAGTACCAAGGTACCACTGTACGTAGAAATGGGAGCACATTGTACATGTAGTTCTGTATCTTCTTTTAACTCATTTCATGACTTTGTCTTTGTGAGAGGGCCTAGGACTGCCTCATTCTTTCAGAGGACTCCCTGTAAAGTATTCCATGAAATGGAAGCACTATTTTTATTTAACTCTTCCTCTGTTGTTTGTACTCCTTTGCTTACTACCAATAAAGTCACAGTAAACATTCTTTAAGTGTCTTTTTTTTTTTAAACAGAAATCTTAGCAATAGTTTGAGTATTATCTGTAGGATAAATACGAGAACTCTCCAGAAAAAGTCTAGCCGTTGTCAATATAACGAGAACTGTTACATGGCTGGATACATTCCGGATAGCCCTTATATCTAGGAGTGGACTTACCAATTCAAGGAGTATGTTTTTAAATATTCTTGTTTATATTCATTTGGGCAGTATTAAGTCATTTGTTTTTTTAATTGTCATCCGTCTCTTCACTACTAATACTTTCTTTTTTTTACCCTATTTTTGTCTATGTTAGACTTTTTTTTTTGGTCCTGTAGATGGAAACATTTTTTATTAATTTTCCTTAGAAATAACTGTCATGTTTACTTTTTTTTTTAACTGAAACTTACTCAAGTTTCTTAGCATCGAAAACTCTTCTTTTGACTCAGTAATTTAGAAGTTAGAAGTCAGTGAGAAGACATATAGATTAAATGGCTGTTATAACCAATGTCTCCTTTTATTAAGAGTGTAACTTGGGAGATACTCGAAATGTTTTTGGAGTACTACTAAAGATCGGTCTTTCAATAGCATGGATTACTTCCTTAAGTCACATAAGAAAGTGATGGTATTTGTAATATTCTAGGAAATGTTAGGAAATTTGTTCAAAGTTTTGCACTCTCTTGAGGGTTTTGAATGCTTGACAATGACACATTAAACTTTATACTGTGTACAAAAGTCTATAGATCCAGTTTCTTAAAATAGGCTTTTACCCTGATCATCATCAGTTCACGTGATAGGAATTTTAGCTCATGATCTCAAGCGTATTTTAGCAATGTTTAGAGCAAGCTTGTCCAACCTGCAGCCCACAGGCTGCATGTGGCCGAGGACAGCTTTGAATATGGCCCAACACAAATTCATAAACTTTCTTAAAACATTACGAGGTCTTTTTCCCAAGTTTGTTTTCAAGCTCATCAGCTATTTATTGTTAGTGTGTTTTATGTGTGGCCCAAAACAGTTCTTTCAGTGGTCTAGGGAACCAAATGTAATACACCCCTGTTTTAGAGTAAAGTAGATCTCATTAAGTACAAAGTCAGTTGAGTTCACTCCAATTTTTATATAAGTTGAACCCATGAAAACAACACAGACTTAATATTATGATCCAGTTGGACAGGATTTATAATTTGAGCAACCTGTCAGTAAAACTTATTAGTTAGGTTTTCATATCATTAACCCATCCTTCATGTGTTTAATTGATAAAATAGGAAAGAGCAGAAAGAAGGAAAAGGACAGCCTGGATTTCTAAACACAGAGTCTCAGGAAGGAGGGGCTGGCTCCCATGAAAGGTACCTGCACAGCTTCTTTTATCACTGGTGACAGTTGAGTCATCTGCTACTTTTGAGTACATCTTAGTTTTTGACCCTTTCAAAATCCTTTGCTTGGCAATGATGCCATTATCTCAGTTGGAAGTCACAGAAGGGAGAGTTTATTTCCCTTCCTAGTTTCTTATCCCCCAACTTCTAGTATCACATGTCATTCATTGCTGTACTTGAATCTTGCAGAATTGACATGCTGTACAGTTGTTGAAAAGACACATGATATTTAATGCAAAGATGATGATTCTGAGATTGATTGCTAGTACAGAGAAAGGAGACAAGTGAGATCATGGTGGCAGTGAACCTGGCTGATTCCTTAACTTGATATGATGCTTCAGAATCTTTGTTATTGTGATTTGAAGGTAACAATACAGGGTGTTTCCAAAGGATGGACCCAGTTTGAAATCACTTTCTTTGAAATTAGGTCCATCATTTTGAAACACCCTGTATATTCTTTTTTTCCTACTGAATTAAATATTTTTTTCACTTAAAATGTAGACAGCTCACTGCAAAGAACACTTTTATACTTCTGTCCCCAATTCATCAATTTTTAACGTCATACCACTCCCATCTCACACATGCTTCTCTTTGCCTTCCTTCTCAGTCTCTGTCCCCTTTTGCCCAGCCATCTGAAAGTAGGTTTCAGATATCAGGTTACTTCATACCTAAGTATTCAGTGTGCATCTCCCAGGAACAGGGACATGGGAGTGAGAATATTTTTCAGGCTGCCATCTACCCTGTCACACAGTGTTCCCTTTATGGGGACTCACAGAAGAAATTGCTTTCTTAATTCCAAGTAAAGCTCCTCAGTTTTAGGGTAACAAAAGCTGCTAGGCTGCTAGGACACTTTCAAATTTTCAAAATGCATAAAACCTGTTGGTTAGCATCTGTGTTTAGCTTTCTGTGGCTGTTAGAATTTTTTCCCCTTCTGACTAGTTTTGCTTTTTCCCTTTTAAAATCTTCCGTATTTATGCAAAGAACAGCAAATTTTAGAGTGCATTGGTATATAAAAATGAGCTCACAAGGAATGTGAAATTGCAATAGTACCTCAACTGACTCCTAAAAGAGGAATGGATCATAATTCTCTCACCTAACTACTCCCCTCTGGGACACAAAGACAAAGGAGGTAGAAATTCCCCCACCGAAAGCCCCAGCACTTATTTTTTTTCCTTTGGAAAATGCTGCATTTATGTTCATCTGAAAAACATTCCCATCTTAAATCTCACCAGGTGTGTCACACTCCGGTGCACACCCACTTCTCAGGCATGGCCAGGCTTCACATTCTCTTGGGGAAAGCTCTGCCTATGCTGACTTGGTGTGACTTCTGGTGCCAGGGGCCCATGGCATCAGTAAGAGGTGGGCACCCCCTTACATAGTTACTTCTTTGAGAACACAGTGAAGGCAGTAGAAAGGGTATTGATAGGATGGTATAGACGGTGCTCTGGGAGTTTTGAGAATGGTGATGGGTATCTTCTGACATCACAGATATGTGGAGCCAGCCAGAGGTGTGCACGGCTGGAGGAGCCTGCCGAGACTGGCTGAACCGGACTAGAGGACCCAGGCTGGGAAAGGAGGAGATAAGGGAGTGTGTAAAGGGTCAATTAGATGTTGATCTGCCTGCCCTATGCCACCTCCTTGGATTGTGTGGAAGACGATCACCCCTCCTTGAGTTGTGTAGAGGAGACATTAGGCAGGACTTGGCTGGAAGGACATCCAGTTGGTTGGTTGAATCACCGTGTTCTGTGTATCAAGTACCAGGCTATAGACTCCCATTATCTTGCGTCCCCTCAATAGAACCTTAAGAAGTATAAGCAGTTATCGTCCTTTACAAATGGCAAATGAGGCTCAGAGAAGTTGAGAAACTGCCCCAAATGGGGACGTGTGTTACCTTCAGAATCTCAGTTAAGTGGAGGCTTCTCTGTGACATGCTCCTGCTTCATCCTCACCCCATTTTTAAAGCATTTGTTGATTATTACTTAGATAATATACCTGTATGCTAAATATACGGATGATGCATTTCCGCAGGTTGAAGACTCTTCTATAACTTGCACCCAGGTAAAGACAGAACATTACTAACACCCGGGACCCTGCTTTGCCCCTTCCAGTCATTATCCCTGAAGGCAAGAGTTACCATTATTCTGAATTTGAATTCTGTTTAACTGGAATCATATAGTAGGGTACTTTTTTTTGGGGTTTTTTTTACTTCTTTCTCCTAGTGTTATGTCTGTGAGATACATTTATATTGTTGATCTCTTTTTCATATTGGGTCACAGGACCTAGAGTGTCTAGAAAAACCATTTATATTACATGGCTACAGAGTCCCCTTATTATACAGTTGTTATTTTCAAAACTTGTAAATATGGAAAAAATGTCGTCTCAGTTTGCCATGCTTTGAACTATTGAAGAAAAAGCTATTTGAATTTCCAGAGTCCTTGGTATGAAGGATTCAGTATTTTAACATAGAAATGCCTTTTGGTATTTTAAAAAGAATGGAGTAAAAATCTTGATGCATTCGGAGTCTCTGCTAGAGATATTTTGTCTTATAGATGTAATGTGCTTTTATGCAGTAGCCAGAACCCTGAAAAATTTGTATATGAAGTTAAATTTGGTTTTATCAAAATATAAGCATATGTGGGATTTTCATGGGGAGAGAAATTGAAAATTTGCAAGTGAAATTTATGCCCTTCGGCCAGGAACATACATACCTGTCATTGAACAAGATGAGTATACTACTCATTGCAGCCAAAGAGAACACTGCTTGAAGAGTAAGGATGTAAGAAAGAACCCTAGATAGGATTTGGATTTTTGTTGGGTAATCCCAGGAGGGGTCCGCTAGGCACAGGTTCTCTCTAGATTTTACGTTTTCTGGGCAGTTCTGATTACGTTCTCAGTAAAATTTACCTATAGACAGGACAGATTAGAGTCAGAGAAAGCTGTAATGAATGGTTAAGGAAACAGCAGTCACTCATTTTAACCGAGAGAGGGGGATGTTTGGTATTTTGTGGGTTTCCTGGTGATCTGGGTTTGTCTTGTGTCATGGACTCAGAGTGACATTGTTGGTGTGGTGTCCTCTGAGATTGTTGATATCCTAGAAGAGAACAGCATGGCCTAGCTGTGTCAGATCAGTTGGTAATAATATTAAGGTTTCGCTATGAACATCAATCAGATCAGTCACAGATGGGATACTATTTCTTGCCTACACAGAAAACATTTTCAGGAAGCAGGGTTCTTGAATCTAAAAATTTTCATTTAGGGATGCCTATGGAAGCACTGAGATATCTCATTGTGATTGCTTTTTAAAGCAGGGTTTGAGCAGAAGGCTCGCACTTTGGAGAGTCCAGTGTTCTGATTGATTGTGAAGACTTAGGGGCTTGTGGGTCACGTGCTGGGTCATTTTAGACTCCTGAGCCTTTCATATGGGCTATGAATGGAACTCTACTAGCACATGCTTTTCTTATTTTCTTGTCTAACAGAACATTTAACCTTCTGATTTCTGTCACCTGCTTTTTGCTACTGGAATGCTTCTAAAGGTAGCCTTATTGGTGAGCTGCATCTGTGTATGCATTCTCGTCTGGTTTCATGGAGCAGAATGTGAAACTGGCTAGTGAGAAGGGTTAAGTTTTACCTGACAGCATCCAGCCTGACAGTATTCAAGAAAAGGAAGAGAGAAAGATGAAAAAGAGTGTTTGATAATTAAAAAAGAACTTCAAGTCAAAGCAAGTGGGTGAAAAGAAAAAAAACAAGAGGAGCTAGAATGTAGATATTTTTGCTGTCACATGCATATTTTTATGCATGTTTTGACATCCTGTCTAATTATATTTTTGTCTAAATATATGGCCATTTATCATTTTGAAATGGCTTCTAAATTCCATAAACTCCCAGATTTAGTTATGTATACTCTTTTCTGATTCCTTAATCTCTGTGTTCCTGTAGCTCTGTTTTGATTATTATAACTTTATAGTAGGCTTTGCTGTGCCGTATGGCAAGTTCTGACACATTGTTTTCAATATCATTGTGGCTATTATGATTTTCTCCACGTGTCACATCCCTTAAATTCTGTAGAAACTTTACGTTGGGAGAATTTATATCTTACAAATCTCCTATTTATTCATTGATTAAGGTTTATATTTATTTTAACCCTCTAGTGAGACTTCTAAAAATACTTCCTTCAGGTAGGATTTGCAGGCTCTCTACCTTTTTTCTTAGGTACCTTGTTCTGGCCGTAGTGAGGAGGAATTTTATCTATTTTACTTTCTCATATTCAGGAATGATTTTGTTTTATGTTTAATATGTTGCTTGGCTTCTGTTACATTGCTGAACAATTATTGTTGGGTCTCCTGCACTTTTTAGGTGAATAACATCTGGAATGACACATTTGTGTCCCCTCATTTCTAGCATTTAAATAAACATGCTCAGCTATTTATACCTAGTAAATAGAAGAGATTGAACAGTGGTGTCTCCTCCACACTCTTTATTCCATGAGCGTTTTAGGCCCTAGATCTGTCTCTTTCCCTCAGATGGCTACTGATGTTCCCTTGTACCTTTCCACTGGGGCATGTTTTTGTAATAGAGCAGGATTCCCTAACCCTACCCCAACTATATCATAAGCAAAGGAAAATTGGCTTTATGCTACTTCCCATTTGCATGCTGATCTTGGAGGCTAACCCTAACATAAGAAACACCTCCACCATATTTCCTTTCTGTTTATTGCATTAGCTAGGACGTTCTGTTCGACACTGAATAATACCGATGCTAGTGGGCAGTCTTCTCTTGTTTCCAGCTTTAATGGGAGTGCTTTTAGTGCTTTAATAAATATGTGGTCTGACGAAAGCTTTTGGTAGAAGCTTGGACATAGGATGTTTGCTTCATTTCGTTTGTGGTCAGGAGTGAGCAGAGTTTTGTCACGTGTCTTGCACTTGTTGAGATGATATTTATAACATCTCAATGTAATGTAATATAATAATACATCTAATGTTGAACTGTCTACTTTTTCCTGGGATAAACCCCATTAGGTAATAATTTTTTAACTAACTTTCTTTATCATATTCATTCACCTATTTTATTCAGGATTACTGTACAAATGTTACATAAAAGACATTGGCCTTTTTTGTTATGCAGTTTTGGAATCCAGGGTCACTTTTGGGTAGCTTGCCCTGATTTTTTTAAATTAACAGGTATAGTTTCTAGAACAGGGCAGTTATCTTTATCTTAAAAGTTTGGTTCAACTTGCCTATAAAAAAACGAACAAACATCTGGGGCTGGTGTCCCTTCTAAGTTGGAGAGGCTTTTAAAAAATGCCAGAAACTTTCATGGTGGGAGAATAGTGATGGTAAGTAACCTATTTAGCTGGACATGTCACACATCGTGATGATTCTAAAAAAAAGAAACAAGACAGGTGTGCACACACACATTTGTGTCTGTGCGTGCATGTTGCTCAGGCACATACTTGCGATTGTGAAATTTCTCCTTGAGACTTTTTAGCAATTATTTTTTCAGGATTGCAGGATTCATTTTAGTATTTTGGTAGGAGTTTATAGTACCAAATTATGTCCAAGTAGCAACACTTGGCATAATATCAAACACATTCATAATGGCATGTGGAGGGCTTGGAATGTTGAGAGCTTTGGCTTGCTCAGATTTGAGTACAGGGTTTTCTCTGCCCTAATGCAATCTGTGGGTTCCTGAAAAACTTTACTTTCTGTAGAATCACACACTAAACATATTAGTGCTTAAGGGACCAATTTGTTAGGGCAGGCCACTCACTCAGACTGTTTGATGTTGTAACTGGAGAACTCACCAGTTTTTGGTACTTTAGGAGATGCCTCTTGGGTGGTTTTCAACAGATCAGCAACGTTCGAATAAACTGCTTGAGGTGCCTGATGTGTGCCTGAGTCTCAGCCTTCAGAGATAGAATTTTTTTAAAGGAGCCTTAGTCTTTGAAGTTCATCTGGACAGGAATCTTTGAACTTCCAGATTCTGCTGCATGCTCTTCCTCATCCCTTGGAGTTTGTTCAGCCCAGGCCTTACCTGGTTTAGTCGCCAAGGAGCCTATCACGGCCTCCTTGGATGAGCTGCTCTCTGCCAGACTTTAAATTTTTTCTGATAATAGATGACTGTTACTTACTGTAGAAACATTGAAAAACAGGTTCAATGTACAAAGACTGTCAGAAGTTCCTTCCCTCAGATCCACCTCTATGGCTCTGTTTCTCTGCTTCTAGTCATTTCTAAGGCATCTCAGGATGGGTGTGAATCTTGAAAGCAGGCAAAATTGGGATCATGTTGTGACTCCCAGCCTTTTCTTTCCTATTGAATTCATATCATCACAGTTCACTTGTTCTTAATTGTGGCAGCATAATTATTCCATTGTGAGGATAATTGACAGTTATGCCTATATTTCCTTTTTGTGATGTAGGAGATTTACCATATGCCTAATGGCTTGAAACGACATCAATATTTTATAGTTTCGTAGGTTAAAGTCCTGCAGGGGTCTCACTGGGCTGAAATGAAGGTGTGGCAGGGCTACCTTCTGCTCTGCAGGCTCTGAGGGGGATTTCCTTGCCTCACCTAGCTGCCAGACGCTGCTTGTATTCCTTGACTAGGATTCCTTCTTTCATCCTCAGAGCCAGGAATGGCAGCATGAGTCCTCCTATATCCTCTCTGACTCTATTTTCCATTTTCAAGGACCCCTGTGATTACATTGAGCCCGCCCAGATATTCCAGTGCAATCTCCTTATTTAGCAACCAGACTTCATTCTTTCCCCTTAATTCCTCTTTGCCATGTTAAGTAATATATTCACAGGTTGTCAGATTTAGGACATGGCTGTTTTTTGAGGGGAGAGGAGAGTGGTATTGGGGGTGGGGGGCTGTCCAGAAAGTATCCAGCCATGTCGTATGAAAAATAGAGGCATTTAGGGCTGGATATTTTTCTGGACAGCCTCCTGTTTTCTGCCCACCCAATTCTTCTGTTGTGGATAAATTGGTTGTTTGCATTTGTATAGATGACAATTCAATGACCACCTTCATACCTTAATCTCTGTATCTCTGGTTAATCCATAAATGAAACATTTCAAAGTCATAATTTGAATGTTTGACAAAAGTTATCAAATTACTGAAACTTTAGTCTTGGTTGGGTAGGAAAAACAAGGCAAATTCAGTGCCGAAGAGAAATTTTTAAAGCTAGGAAGAGACCAATTTGTCCCTTTGTTGCATTCCTGTTATGAGTGTAAGGTTCTTTCTCCTATTACAGTTGTATTACATTCTCTGTGCTTTCTGGCCTATGTAAGACACATATACTGGCATATACATGTTTGTTAGATAAATGAGTAAGGAAATGAGTATATACACTTATTATCCCCACACATACATGCACACACACTTCACAATTAAACTCCTTTCACTTTGTTTCCTTTTCAGAATTAAATCTCAATAGACACTGTTTGAATTACTAACCAGGATCTGCCGTTTTGTGTTTAAATGTATACTTCCTCAATGTTATTGAAATGGGGGACAGTTATTCTCATAAAGCACTTAAGAGGGATGGTTTCAGCTGTTTTGTCTTGTTAATTTTAAAGGCTATAAATGTGTCCTGTGTTCTTGTTCTCTTTCACTCCCCCCCCCCATTTTTGTTACTAAATTCTAATCCAAATTCCTATTTACGCCTTAATCTCTAGTTA
>PVKE010027628.1:0-21468 GCA_004027555.1 Craseonycteris thonglongyai | reverse complement strand
GGTCCCCCTCCAACACCATATATCCGGTGCCCACTCCCCCCTCCCCCCACAACTCTCCCTCCCCCCTTCCCCCCCCCTTTCCAGGTAAACATCAAACCATTGAGTGTGTCCATAATGCTGGTGCCCTCTCCCACCTCCCCTCCCTCTCTCCTTCCCACCTCCTCCCCTTCCCTCAGGCAATCACCAAGCTATTGAGTGTGTCCATAGGTCTGTGTCTTTGTGACTTTCAGTTTTATATTGGAATCTTTAGAACCAGCCAATACATACTTTAGCTCCATTTGTGTTCATATTTCTGTTAATTTTTCATAGGATTTTTCTTTAATGTTAACCTCAAATGATATAGATGACATCCTTTATCCGTGTTTTCTGTGATATAGAAGCAGAGAGCTGCACCACCATTTGAATTAACCGCCAAATTTATGTTAAATGCAATTTCACATTTTTGCCCTAAAAGCATAATTTTATTTTATTTTTTTTCTGTTACGTGTTATTTAATTAAATTAGGTACAAGCAGGAGTAAAAACCATGGGTCCAAATACCTATAATTTGTTAGTGATCTGCCTTGATAACTCAGAAATACTGCTCACTGTGTAACAGCTTATGTGTACATTTTTTTAAATATTTATTTTATTGATTTTGACAGACAGAGAGAGACAGAGAGAAGGGGGAGGCCCCAGAGCAGTCTCCATAGTTGACAGCATTAGTTTTTATGTGTACATTTTTATATCTATTGAATATTTTTAAATGATGAGACATAAATAATAACAATGGCACAGAAATAAGAGAAACTAATTGTGGAACATCTTAATAGAATGGGATAAAGAAAGATTTCCTGGAATTGATGTTGGCTACAGCTCTAATTTATTGCTATTTTTAATATTGTCACATTCAGATGTAAACCAATATTTAACAAGATAAGCAGATCTTGAGTTAGGTATCTCAAAAGATGAGAAAAATCTTTTAGAAAGCTATACACATGGCTCGTTAAAAGTGAGTTAAAAAAAAGAATAGAGGTTTTATATAATCCTATAGTCACTGAAAAAAATTGAATATTTGATTAAATAAATTTCCACAAGAAGATTGATGTCTTTTACTAGTGAATTCTTTGAAATTTTCAGGATAAAATAGAAGGTGATTTTATACAAATTCTGCCAAGATTGGAAAAAAGAAGACATACTCACTAATTTCAGGTGAAACTCTCTCATAAATGAATATGTCTAATTTCTAATTGTAACATTTTGCACAACATACATGAATTGGAAATTTACATGAACATATTGTATTTAGTCCATGAATGAAGGGGTTCTTCAAAATTTAACACTTTATCAATATAGTATCACCATGATGAATGCATTAGAAGAAAACATATATGATTATAAAATTAACATCAGTAAAGCACTAGATAGCACTTATTTACCAATGTCAAAAAATAAACAAGCAAAGAAGAGGGTTTCCATAACCTGATAAAAGATATTTGAAAACTCAGAACAATTATATTAATGTAAAAAATATTTTCTTCTTAAACAAGGGAAGATGAGAAGGAGGCTTATTGTAGAAGACTTGTGTTTAGAGCACATGAACAATAAAATAAGGCAAAAAAAAGAAGTTAGCAATACAAATATTCAGAAATGTAAGATTGATGAAAAATTTAAGTGGGCTACTTATATAACATTAGACTTATAAAGTGGACTTATCAAAATTCCTCAATATAAAGATAATGAGAAAAGATCAATTGAATATCTATATATTACTATACCAGAAAAAAAAATCACAAGGAAAGATAATGCCATTGACAGTGAAATAAATAAATATGAAATATATTAATGTACAAGTCCTCTGCACTAGTGACTATAAAGCTTGTTGATATATATATTTGAAAAGATTTAAATAAATGGAGAAAGAATAATATATTTCTGCAATTATGACTAAGTGTAAATTTGCTGAGATTATTCTAAACATTCAGTTCAATCACAAACAAAATGACAATTGTTTTTTTTTCCTTTTCAGTGTATATTGTAAACTATATATTAAAATATAAAAAATAATAATACAAAAGCAATGATTTAAAATAATTAAAATGTCAGTAGATTATGCTAGTGGCTATTACATTTCCTGAAAAATGAATCAGAAAGATATATTTACTACAAGGATAGGTACAGAAATCAATAGTACAGAATAGGGACTCCAGAAACAGACTCACACATATATGAAAATTAGACAAATGATAGTAGGGAAAGGGTGGTCTGTTCAATAAATAATATTGTGTCAATTAGATAAACATACACATACACTTACATATATGGAAACCTTAAAGCCACAAAGTGAGAAATAATGTTTTCAACACATATAACTGGCAAAGATTCATTCCAGAAAAATAAAGCTCTACAAATCAATAAGCAAATACAGATAATCTCATAAACTTTGTACAAGATGCTTGATGAGGCCCTTTAATGAAAAAAAGGTTATCCAAATCACCAAAAAATGTATGAAAATGTTCTCATTAGTCATGAGGGAAATACAAAACATAATCACCATGAGAAAAGCAACCTAAAGAAGATAACACTCCATATCTACCAGTTTGCTAAAATCAACAGGACTTACAATAATTCATATACAAGCATTGCTGATGGAGAATGTGTTAGTAAAAATGGAAAGTTGGTATTATCTATTACTGATATCAAGACCAAACAATTTTATTCAATTTTATATGAATGTTATACTTTAATCTCCCAATGCAATGAAAAGTTTCTATTTCCCATTGAAAGTAACAGGAATTTGTAAGTGAGTAATATAGGATATAATTATAGTCTAGTGTAGGATAAATTAAACTGATAGAATGAAAAGAAGTGCAAAAAAAAATCTTTTTTTTTTTTTAGTTTTGCTTTCATAGTTTTTGTCACAATGTCTATTTTAGACTGGTTCTAGTCTACTCTGCTTTTCTTTTAGACAAAATAAGCTTTAAGATACATAATACCATTGAGATACCATGTTTTTTTTTAATAGAAGAAGCATAATTTACTTAAGAATTCCTTAAAAATATGAAGGATTTTTAACTGTGTCTAAGATTTTGACTTTACCTTTGTTTTTTTATTTAAAGAACAGCTATAATTCCTTGAGTGTACTATAAATGTCTGCTCAGAAACATTATCATGCAAAATAGAGAAGGACAATGAGATATTTAATTTACTACAGCAAAGCCTTTGCTGTGAAAAGTGAATAAAATATATCAATGGTAATATATGGAGAAATAACACAGGTGAATAGCAGAGGCAATAAATCTGTTTTCGCAGAGGACTGTCATGTCATAGCATTTCTCTTCATAATAAATAAAATAATTTTAGACCACTTGGAGCTAGCTCAAAAAGCCCTTGTCTATGATGATGTACATCAGTTATGATTCTAACAGTGTAGCCCAGTTCCAAAAACCTGCAACAAGGAGATAAATTCTCAAGTGAATACTTGAGTCATTATTCATTACAAAGGATCATTTTGTCTTTATTGATTCCCTTTTTTGGAAGTCGTGCATTTGATCTTCTCTTCCACTTTATAAAGACAACATTGTAGAGATCAGCATGTGTGCCCCTTACCCAGATAAATCTGCTAACTTACTTCTTCAGCTTGAAGTTTTTCACATATTATCAAATAAGAAAACAGTCAAACAAAGATGACACAAACTGTTTTTTTATCTCATTTCATTCTTCGGTATTAGAAGTAGAGCAGAAGTGAGGAGTTGGAAGAAGGAATGTTTTCTGTGCTAGTATGTTTCACCTGCATTCTCTCTCTGTCTCTGTCTCTGTCTCTCTCATCATCCCTCTCCCCTCAAAGTTACATGAGGTACACATTAACACAAAATAGAGAGTGAGCACTTTGAATTCATGCTCCTGAGTAGCACAATACTTCTATACCCAGTGTGCTTCCTTATTATTTTAATTTTCATTTTCAGTTACATTTCTAATACCTTAAGAAGGCCTTGTGATTTTCTGTCCTTTTTAAGTTCCACTTGACCAAAACTAAGATACAGAATATTATTTTAACTGCAACAAATACCTACACATACAACAATGCTATTCTGTTTGGTTTCTGTCAAAGCCAAACTAATTCAGGTACACAAACTTACTAACATGAACAGTAAACAACTGTTCTGCTGAATCATATAATCTAGTAGGGAAAAAGTAAAAAGTAGACATTTTTTAAAACAAAAATAAAATTTCAGGTGGCAAAAGTACAATTCAAAAGAAGAAAGTATAGTGGAGGTCATTTTCATTATTTCTGACAATTAACTACTGAAATGTATTTATATCAGAAATTTATCTCTATCTCCTTATATAGGTAATAATTAGTACTAACACCTATGTTACTGAGCTTCAAGAGCTAGTGGATATATGCACAATTTGTTCTTCATAGGTAAATCATATGCTCACAGCCAATTTTTGTATATAAATAAAACATTTTAGTGTGAACTATGATGATTTTTTTGTATATTCATATTTCTACAACACATTCAGATTCTTGAATTAGTTAGGTTTTTACTGAAAAACTTGGAACACATTATTGAGGGAGTAGTATCATTTTGTGGTTATATATAAATATACTCTATAGCTGACATTCATTTTCTACTATGGGCAATGGTAATTTTCTTTGTTCAAAAAATTCTGAAATAACTAATTCTGAAGCTTTTCAAATATTGTTTTTTAGAACACAATGTCTTTATATAACTTGGAAGGAATATATGCATATATAATACATGTACATATACTTATATTTTCCTTGATTAATGAGTTCTCACATATTTCATATTGACATTCTATTTTAATGAATTTCCAAAAAGGCTTTTCTTAGACCAGTTTCACACTGAATTTCAATCTTATCTGCAATTATTATATATTACTTTTCCCTTTTTAAGACTTCAATGCAATTTTTTTAGTCCTTTATGATTTCTGTATTTTTATTTTTAAATAATTCTTTGATGTTCTCACCTATTAAAAATTTAAGGTATTTTTTAACGGAATGTCTTTCAATGAATTAAGGCACTTCTTTCCACATGAACTCTTACTAGAATTATGAACTCACCAAAAGGGGTGTTTATATTCAACGATGAAATGAAAAATAAATGAAAATTATATATACATGGAAAAATGACTAAATGATGCATTATGTTACCAACATATATAATTCTATGCCCTTCTCCAATAAGAAGTAGTAAATATAGAATTGTGGGATAAAAAAATCTCAGTCACTCAACTGACTTTATTTTTTACTGATACAAAATTTGAATTATTCAAGCTGAACCTATTAAATATTCATAGTGCTTCATATTATAAAGTTATTGATTAATGTCTTTGGTAAAGAACACTATTATCTCTGATTACACCAAGGTCATCCTGAGGAACAGGACCAAGACACAAAATTTTATATATGGAAATATGAGAAGCTAATACATAATTCATATTTAACAGATAACATAAAGGTTAACCCCTTGGAGAATCTGAAGATAATGCTCATGTTCTTCTGACAATTCTTTATACTGGCAATTTGGAAAATGCCAGTGTTTTATTACTACCTATTCTTGTACTATGACATGAATTAATGTGTATCTGCCTCACTATTCCTATGGGCAAAATAGGAATTTGAATTATGTACAAAAGAGATTTTACAAAATTAAATGAACCAAAGTACTTTCCCTCTGTATAGTCATTTGAAATACTCTGAGAGTAGTAGTCCCTTTCACTTTTAGTGAAAATTGGTACTTCATTGTAACATTATGCCAGATTATCTGTTAAACTTTTTATGCCCACTAAAAGAATAAAGATATTTGGGGTCAATTTACATTTTGGAATCATATACATACTAAGCATAAGTGAAATATTTCAATGCTAACTTGATCTAGCCATGTACTCTCAGTATAAAAAAAATCAGAAAACTTAATCCAACTTAAGTTTAAATAGCTTATTCTAGGTTTCTACATATTGGCTTTCTCATGAAAAATGTTAAACACTCAGTGTCAGATTTTTCTCATACATACCAATGTAAACAATGTAGACTTTATAAGATTTGGTGGGTGGATGAGATCATGCAAATAAAAGCATTTAGCAAATTTTGTCACCTTACAAAAATTATTCTTTTTTTGTGGAGGTAATATTTTGACTCCCAGAATTTTTTTCGTACTTTTTCCACTTCAATACCTTGTCACATTTAATCAATAAATCTGCCAAGGAGACTGAACTGTGGATAATTATGTCCCAAACTCGTACATTGTTGTTGTTGTTTTTTCTGGTCCAAATACTATGCTAAAACACTAGAAAAGAGCTCTTGTTACAGAATGGGAGCTACTTTTTATTTATTCATTTGTCATTTCACCAAATTTTCATAGACATTCCTGTATGATTTAAAATTATAACTTAATTTTAAATATTGAACCAATGAAATTTCTCAATCCAAAAAAGATGGAACGCCTTTTCTCTCACACCGCAGAATCTGTCCATCATCGCTCTCCACTCATTATGTCTCAAAAATACAGAAAGATTTTGACCACTTTTTGCTACTTCCACAACTAGCATTGTACTGGCTGCCAGTGTGTTCTGTCAGGATTTTTACAATGGCCTACAAACAGGTATCTCTGATACTGCATCAGGCACCTTCAGCATATTCTCAAAAGAGCAATTTTAAATACAAATCAGATTGACCCTCTTTTGCATAAAATTCTCCAATTTATTCTCATTTCACTTGTATAAGCTAGATTTTATACACATTTTTAATAGGTCCTGTATCATATGGACTCTGATTTTTCTATGAACTTCTGTCCTTCTTGGTTGTTTCCTCATTCTGTTTCAGGTGCAGTAGACTCTTATTATTACTGAACAAGGCAATAGATATGGTTTGTCCTATGTCTTTTTTATGCCTTTTGTCAGATGCCATGATGGCATCTGACAAAGTGTCCAAATACTCTGTGCTCTGTTGTTGACACTTGCCACACTTAAACTTTTACCATAGCACGTAACTACCATCTAACACACTGTGAATTTTATATGGTTGTTCATTATATTGTATCTTCACTAGGATATTAGTTCCATGAGGACAGAGATTTCTTCTGACTTTTTGGTGCTGTATTCCAGAAGTCTAAAACATTGCCTTGGCAATAAATAATTGTTTAAGTAATGAATTAGAAATGGGTGAAATTATAGATTAGAGTGACAGTATAGTATAGTTTAAAAACAAAACAAAACATGAACTTTAGAGTCACAGATGTTAAGATTTGCATCTCATCTTCACCATTTAACATTGGGCTACCCTAAACAAATTGTTTGTGTCTCCATTCCTTAGTTTCCTTTTACTCGTATTTTGGAAATATTACCTACCTCGGAGTCCTGCCATGAGTAATATTGGGATAATATATGAACAACTTTTAGTACACTGTCAGTCAATACATTATTTCTATTAAATATAAAAATAAATTCAGAGACTTCTTGTTATTGTAGAAATAATGAAGATGGAATTTTAATGAAGACCATAAAATATGCATGGAATAAATGGTGGAAAATCTAGAAGGTATCCTCACAACACTCTCTAACCCAAGGAGTAAAATCTGTGTGTGACGGAGAACTCATCTTTTTTCTTTGTCTTGGCTCTGAGGACTGATAGCATTTAGCATTTAACTGACTTTTTTTTTAACCTGAGGATTTGAATGTATCACAAAATTGTTCCTTAAGATTTAATTTCTGCAATGACTTCTTACCATATATTTTTACTTTCTCCATTACCTCTCTAATATATTATGGACTGAAGCCAGAATAATATATTAAACCAAAACAAACAATTAATTAATTAGATATCTCATTCTAGCCCCAAGACAAAATACAAAATTCTAACTTTGATCACTATAGCTATACGATTTTGTTCTTTGCTTATCTGTCTACTTTATCCCATGCCATGTCACTCAGTGTTCACTTTTGTCTAGCAACGCAGGTTGAATTCATAACTTTCTAAGGTCTTCCCTGCATAAGGTCTTTGCAGATGCTGCTTTCTTGGCCTGGAACACTTTTCATTTGCGCCTTCAAAATAGCTGACTACTTATTTTTTAAGTCTCTGCTTAAATATTGCTTCTCAGAGAAATCTTATTTGAATTAGTTCTTTTCATCTTCAACCATCATTTCCTATTATACTTTCCGATTTGCGTGTTTATACTCTTTATCGAAATCTGAATACTTAATTATGCTCTTGGATTATTTAGATTACCTCCTTTCTACTAGATTCTATAAAAGCATGGCCCATGCCTATTCTCTTTATTGTTCTTCTAATGGCTTGCTGCTGAGAATATTCTCAGTAAACATGTAAATAGATGAGTTATTCACATACCCTATCTCAGAACCTGTTTTAGACAGTCTCACACTGTGATACATAATAACCTACACAGGGCCTCCTGGTGAGGGGAGATTTTCTTTCTGCTGTGTATAAGTAGAAATCCAACAACTTGTATATGTGGTCCCATTTCTAAAAGGTGATTCTCTTGAAATTAAACTACAGGGTGTACTTATCTAAGAAAACAAAACATTTTCTTGATTTGAACTCTATTATTTCTCTTTTGTCTAAAAACCTCCCCTTGATAAAAACAAGAAAAAGAAAACAAACAAACAATAAACAGTTTGAAAGTCTTATGTACTTTTAATTATCAAGGCAAAATAATCCAGTAATCACTGCATGACATTTGAGCAATGTCCCTCACATTGGTCTAATAGCCTAAGAGCCTTTACTTGTGTACCATCCTATATATCAGAGATGCATAGTTTCCAGACACAACATTGGTTATTTATTTTATTATTTTCTGTGTATATATGTCATTTAAAAAAATCCTCATGTATCACCACTCAGCTAGAAATAAAAAGTGACAGTTCAATTGGAAGCCTCTGTGAACATTTATCAAAAACTCTTTTTCTGTTACTAGAGTAAGCAATGAGTCTAAATTTGGTAATTTTCATATTCCTGTAGTTATTTATAATTTTACATATGTGCAAGTATCTATACACACAACTGAATAAATTTATGTAGCTTTAAAAGTTAAAAATGTCTGTCTGTCTACATCTTTGTTTTGTTCCATGTTACATTAGTGAGATGCATCCATGTTGATACATAGGTCTTATACATTATTTTAAATGCTGTTTAGTATTGAATTGTATGAAAATATCACAACAGCTGTTAATTATTTAATGTAAAATCACTTACCGTAGCTTAATTTTTTGCTATTTAAAAAACCTACCTGCTCTCAGAATATATTCTTTTTTTTAAAGATTTATTTATTGTTTTGACAGAGAGAGAGAGAGAGAGAGAGAGAGAGAGATACAGAGACAGAGAGAAGGAGGAGGGCCCAGAACCATCTCCATAGTTGCACATTATAGGTTTTTCCACATAGTTTCATTTCACAGGTGGGAGGGGCTGCGCAGGGCAGGAACTGGGTCAGGTTCTCGCCTGGTGAGAACTGAATTGGGGGCACTCCCCAGTTCAGCACATGGGTCCACACGGTCTGGGGCTGGGATTCGATCCTCGGTCCCTGTGGCTGCAGTGTGAGCGCCTAACTCACTGAGCCATCCCGGCTTCCCCTATTCAGGGGTGGTGAACCTTTTGGCGATTGAGTGCCAAAGTTTATGAATTAAGAGTATACTCGCTCGACTTGCGTGCCAACCCATCGAGTGAGAAAGAGATATCGATTATTTTTATGTCTATAAGAGCATAAACAATAATTTTTTTAAAAATGATATTCACGGCTCCGCGTGCCGAAATAATTGCTCCACGTGCCACTTTGGGCACATGTGCCATAGGTTCGCCACCCTCGCCCTATATTCTTCTATATACATATACAAGGGTTGTCACACAAAAAAATCCAGCTATTGTTGATATAACAAGAATGGTTGCATGGCTGGATACTTTTTGGACAACCTTGTACATGAGTCATAACTTCTCTAGGATATTACCTTAGTCAGTTTGGGATGTTCTAACATAGTACCATAGACTGGGTGGATTAGAAACAATAGATATTTATTTCTCAAAATTTTAGAGGCAAGATATCTGAGCTCACGGTGCCAGTATAGTTGAATTCTGGTGAGATTCCCTCTTCTAGGTTACAAACTGCCAAGTACTCTCATATCCTCATATGTATGTGTTGCTGAAGGAAGCACAGTTGTATCCTCATGGGGCTGAGAGCATAGTGCTCACTTTTATAAAGGCACTAATTCCATTCATGAAGACTCTTTCCTCACCACCTTATTACCTCCCAGAGGCTCCCTTCCTGATACCATCACAGTATTTGGGATATATATCTAGGAATATATTTTCAACATGAAAGGATGTATTGGGTGCCTGTTACACCACTGCACATCTTCTCAGCCCCACTTTTTGTTCTAGCCATGGTCATCGCTACTAGCATTGTGTACATTTTTCTTACCTTTGCAACTGATAATATCCATCTTCAAGTCCTGACAAGACTTCTTTTTCTGCCTTGGGACCTTTGAGCTATGTTGTGTGGATTGCTGGAGACATTTTATTTGGCACTCTCATATGTGTCATCTATTAATTGCATATTTTTCAGTTAACAACCATGAGATGACTCTTGAATAATGGGAACCTTGGAACTAATGGACATATACCCCCCACCCACTTGATTCATTTCAGAGAGTGATGTAGAATATCTAATTACCTAATTTGATAATGTGTTCTAGATTTGACTGTTTATTCCCTCAGTTCACCCATCCTGTTTCTCATTCCTCCTCTATGATCACATTTTCAAATAAATTACTCACTCAATCTATATTCTGGGTAAGATGGTGCAGGTGACTCCAGAGTAACATATCATATGCATTTCTTTTTTTCTCTAAATTGATTGTACTGATACAATCAGTTATTCATAAAATCCTCCTAAATAGCTAAGATGTGGGCACAGGACTCCCAATTTTCTATTTTTAGCTGACATTTTTTTTCTCTGGACACTCAGCTCATTTGTAACTGCCTTGGATGTCAAATAGGCATCTCAAACTTAACAAATAAAACAGAATTATTGACCTGTACCCTCCCAATCTTGCTTTCATTCCAGTGATTTTCCACTTAGTCACTTGAGCCATTATTAACACATTTTCTAAGGCTCCAAAGCATGGAGTCATCATGAACTCTTTTATATGTACCACTCCAATCAATGAAATACCTATTCCATTTCACCTTTAAACAAATTGCAAATCTGACTACCACTTTTGTGAACTACGAAAATACCTTCTTAATGCATCTGTCTGCTACCATTATTCATTCTTCCTCCAATTTCTTCACCACAAAGCAACCTAAATCATCTTTTACAGTATAATTTAGAGCAAGCTAGTTTCATTTCTCCTAAATATTCCCATCACACTTTTATGAAAGCCATATCTCAAAACTGCCCCCAAATTACCTCATTGGTCTTGTACCACCCTCCGCCTTGACTTCTCTGCCCTGCTACACCATCTAGCTTCCTCTAACACATGTGCTGCATTTGGGGGAAACACAACTAGAGGATTTTTCTTTTTTCTTTTGACTGACTTCCTGGTCAACCAATCCACATTGTGGTATCATTTCAATGTGATTTGACTGCAGCAATTATCACTACCCTGATATCATTATATAATACACATTTAACTTTAACATTTAACATTATATAATACACATTAAAAAAATACACATTTTTAAAGATTATTTACTGTCAAATCTTCAGGTAGGGTAAAGGTGTTTTGTCTATTCTGGTTGAGGGTGTGAACACCAGTCTAGTGAAAGGTCAGGAACATACATGGTACCCAATTTGTGGTTGTTTGAGGACTGAGTAAAAGTAAGTATAAATTTGGGATCTTTTCTTACTGTAGCAATGAACGATACAGGGAATGCCAATTTAACCTACCTGGGCTGGAGGTGGGGGAAAGTGACACAGTTACTTAATCTAGTATGTTATGGGGAAGGTTGCCATCTCACTTTAAAATGAATGAAAATAAAATGTATTAATAAAATTTTCTGCAGTTTTATCATCGAAATAAAACTTGGTTTTGCCAAATGATCACAAACTAGGTAAGAACCAAATGGAAGTTTTGTCACTCAGATAGTTCCAGTGACTCTGTAACCTCATCCAGTTCTAGTTCCACCTATTTGGAGTCAGAGCAAGTCCATCTGGGTCTGAGGTGATGGGATGATGCACCATAGGATAGAGGAGGACATGGGGACCAACGTCCTAGGGCAACTGTGTGAGCAAAGAGCACAAACTGTTAGTTTTTTGTAGAAGGACTGTCCAGGGCCTTTGGGAGGGCAGTCAGTTGGATCCTGCAGACAAGGGGAGGACTGGAGAAAGACAGAGAATGTGCATGTTCCTCGAATATGAGTCCATTCACTACAGTAATTTTTTTCTTTGCTGTAGATGTAAATTAATTGTGGCTTGTTTTATGCATAAAGTAAAGAATCTATGTAGGTGGTACTAAGGAAAACCTTTACATATTTTAATGAAAAATTAATTAATTTTAAAGTCATTGTACATATACATACATATACACATAACCTCATACCTACAGACACACAGTGATGATATAAAAGTGAAGTATATTATATTTATGGGGATATAGTAAATAATAAGCCTCTTGTACACTTAAATTAAAAATTAACATATTGGAATTGTACATTAAAAATATTCACCTATTATATGTATATTAAAATGCATTCCAAGGACTAATATACATACATATATAAAATTTAGGTGAGTACTTCAGCTTTTTGCTATTAATAAAAATGAACATTTATTAACTTAATACATTTTTAATTTTTTTTATTTCACATTTATTAGTCTTGATTTTTTTTCATAAAACAAAAGATATTTTCTTACTCCTTATTTAACTTATATTTGAATCATAACTGAGTTAGACCTCATGGAGGATATTTATTTCATAGTGTTTCCCATAAGAGATCAATGCATAATTTTAAAGAACTCATGACTATTTATAAAAACAGCACTCTACTGGGCCAAAAGAAAAGCAAGTATTACCATATCTTAATAGTTTGGCAAATGCTAAGGTACTAGTGATGACGTGAAATATCATAAATATGTATCAATACAGAGAATTTATTTAATAGTCATAAAGCTAAAGATGTGCATGCTCTCTAAATGAGCAATTTCACTCATAGCTACACATTCATGTCAATACATGTATGATAATACTCATAATATAGTTGCAAGTAATGGCAAAATTTTGGAGGAAAAATAGCACTTAATAAAGTTTGTGACTGAAGACTGCTTACACAATGGATTAATATATATTAACAAAAGATGTAAAAAATAAAAAGTCCAATACCAATCAAAACTAAATCATATTGCTATATGAAGAACTGCAAAAAAAAAGACTATCAGAAAAGCTAGGATAGGGTATGCCAGGATGGCTCAGTAGATTGAGCGCTCATCTTGCAACCCCAGGATCTGCAAGATCCATACAGTGAACTGAGGTGTGACCCCAGTTCAGTTCTCACTGGGACAATCTTCCCATGTAGGAGGCCCCCCTTTGGCTTCTGTCCTGGGCATGCTTCTCATGTAGGAGGTTCCCAGCTTGTGGAGGCGTACCTCCTATGGCGAGGCCCCCAGCCCAGATCCTGCCCTGCATGACCCACACCCACCTATGGAACAAAAGTATATCAAAAACTAGTGACAGTGATGTGCAACTGTGGAGCCTGCTCTGGGCCCTCCCCCTTCTCTTGGTCTCTCTGTCTCTCTCTCTGTCAAAAACAATAAAAATAAATCTTGAAAAAAGAAGAAATAAAAAAGTAAAGCTAGGGTAGAAGCTATACCAGTGGCAGAGGGGAGCACAAGGGATCTTTGGCATCCTGAAGGAGTTAACATAATGTTGAATTGCTATTGAAATCCAATCCAAGTTTCAGGACTCAGTTGATAATGTCACTTCATGAATACCACTTTTATCCCCCACCTCATAAACATTTGCTTTCCCCAGTAAACTCATTATTAAGTGAAATCTGCCCAATTATACTCTTTGCAAATATTTTTTGAATGGTGTTATATTTATCATGGTCCTGGTAAGAAAGAGAAAGCAGAATCACCTTGGAGCAAGAGCAGAATTTAATGAGTAGATTTTTCAGAGGTAAAGCAAGAGTAGGGGAACAGACAACTATAATGAGGCACCCAGCAAGGTGCAATAGAAGGAAGACTTACTAGACCTGAGAAGACAGAGGGAAAAATGGTGTAAGGAAGCCCAGTGAAAGATGAAAGGCTTTGAGGACTGCAAAACCCAGTCAGAAGAGTGATGGCACAAAAATTGGGTGATGAAGTCCATTACGACTGAGAATACATAATATGGGCACACAACCCATAGGATATATAATCTATCAGTTATGCAACAATGTAGTAGTCTACAAGTAGTAGATGTTAAATAATATTTGTTGAACTTGTTAAAAATCTACATATTTCATACAGTGTAGCTTTTTAAAAAATTTCCTAATCTGTTTAGAATATAAATGTTTTGAAAAATTTTGAGATCTTTCCTTATGTGTCTGAAATTAATATTAGCTTTCCTTAGTGGCATTGCTTGTTTTTTTACCTAAAATTTATATTTTTACATAATTTTTATTTCTCTTATTTAGTATTCATCAATCAGATAGACTATTGGTTGCCAAATCTTTCAAAGGATATGAACCATTTTTGAGAATAGCTATATCTGAGAAACTAGTTCTCAGATAACTGGCTTGAAAACATCATCAGAGAAGGATGACCTACCAAGAACTACCAAGAACCACTCACTGATTCCTTGAATCTCTATGGAAATAGTCAATGAGTTAATTGAACTTGAGAACTGTTCATCTTCTACAAAGACTATATCACTTACTGCATGGTTTATATGTATTTATTCTAAACCTCCTTAAAACTTCTAGGGTGTTTTCCAGTAAAGCAGTACACTGTGTATTATCAACTCCCCCAGATTCTCTTTGGAGACACTTGGGAACAAATATATGTTCAGATTTTCACCTAATTATTACTTCTAACTCAGTCTTAAAGAGATAGAATGATAATAAAGATAAAAAAATAATGTGTATACAGATGAGGAATCATGTTTATTGAGTTTATTCTTCTGTTCTCAAAGACAATACATAATTTTGTCAGGCTTTTCTTTATGAAATATGGAGCACAGATAACTTCTGGACTTTACTGGACTTTTTTTTTTTTTCTATCCAAAATTGAAGGTTTAGGATTTTTAATTTTTTTAAATTTTTTTAATTGTTCTTGACCGAGAGAAGAGAGAGAGAGAGAGAGAGAGAGAGAGAGAGAGAGAGAGAGAGAGAGAGAGAGAGAGATACAGAGACAAAATATAAATTCAGTGGGTTGTTTTTTTTTTTTCATGATGACTCTTTCATCACATATATTTGAAGTGATTCATTCAACAGGCTCTTCCCTATCTTCACTCATTCAGGGTAATATTATTTACCTTGAATCAAGAGACTACTCTGTAGATGTTCAGAAATCACTGTGAGGTCTTTGAAGTATGAATTCTGAATTAATAAATGTTAAATAGTTGAAAATGTTGTGCTGTGTGTCTTTGAAGAGTTTTTCAAGTTACAGTTTCATTGACCCAAAAGAGGGTCTTGAATTTAATTTAGGGAACTATTCCAATACTGCCAACTATAATTATCAAATATCATGACTGTGAATACGATAGTTTCATAGTGTCATTTTGGCTAGAATTTTAGAAAAATCAATAAATATTTATCAATTTACATTTATGTTTTATAATTCAAATAAAATTTCAACAACTACCTTTCTGAAATTCTCTAAATAAAAAATGTGAGTTTATAAATAATTAAGCTAATAATTTTTCATTTTTATGAAATAAACTTCTTGCTCTCTAGAAAGAATAAAGTATTAAAAAAAAGATATTTTATTGGTGCAAAAGTGAAATTTGAATATCACAATTTCAGATAGAAACCTAAATATGTGACTGCCTCCTTACCATGATTCACCTTGCTGTGATTCTCGCTCTCACAATCAGACAATAACAACTTAGATATTTATAATTCTTCTAGGGGTCTCCAAACTTTTCAGCCCGTGGGCCGTATTAACTATCAAACAGCAGTTTGGGGGCTGACCACACACTTGAGGTCCAAATAAAAAAGAATCAAAACATATGTGTTGTTTTCAATTATTTATTCAATATTATTTTATTCAGATAAAAAGGTCTCCACTGGCCAGATGAGAGGGCCTCACGGGCTGCATCCGGCCCGCGGGCCGTAGTTTGGAGACCCCAAAACATTCCTCACATTGTGTTGTATGGTTGATTTGATTCATCTCATACCAGTCTCTATCTTCCTAATTTGAACCCTCATCTCTTCTATGGCTACTATTCTTGGCTCTTTCTGAAATGCCATTCAGCTCTGTTTTCATCAGAGTCTATTCTGTTTTATTAAAGCTTCTCTCAATTTTTATTTTCTTTATTATAAAAGAGTATCTATATTCTAGTCTCAAGCTTGAATCTAATTTGTGATATCCTTAATTCCATATTTCTTAAATTAATTACATTTAACATGAAGATGCAAACTAAAAGAAACCCTAGACAGTCCATAGATTAAAAGCTTCAATTTACAAATAAAGAAGTAAATAAAAAATCTTACAGTGACAAATTGTGCGTACTGTTACAGTGTGTTACATTTGTTTGATAGGGTTTTAAGCTGTTGTATTTTAAAAACGGACATCAAAATTATCATTTGTGTTATTTCAATACTACACAATTTTCTGTGAAAATTAGAATTAAACATGGAGAATGTATTTTAGGACTATGATAATAAAAATATTAAAGATTCAAAATATACTAATTGCCTTTATATGCTTCTATTAAAGTAATCACTTTTTATAGGAGAATAGCCAGATATTTCTCCCATGACAGTTAGAAATTAGAAGGAAACCAACATTCCTGAATGGTTAGATACCATGTTACAATTGTATGTATGTATATAATTTCACTTGTATGTATATATTTTATAAGTAATCTTATGAGAATTCACATGAAATTTTATTTCCAAATTTTGAGTTTAAGTTAGTGAATTGAAGTTAAGTTAATTGAAGTTAATGAAGTTGGTGAAGTTAGTCACTATTACCAAATGCTGCCTAAATTTATATTTTTGAAGAATGGGTGTATGTGTGCTCTTTTAATTTTGATTTTTATCATACTGGATAATACGGCAAAATTGTACTATAATTATGTTTAAAATTGTATTGATATTTTTAAATAAATTATAAGATAAGTTATGATAACAGGACAAGTTATACTTAACTGATTAATGTAAATAAAGTATCCAGTGGCATAAATCTTGCAAGCACAAAAGTGGTAAAAAGAGTAAGATTTAGAGGCTCTAGTACAAAGGAGATATATAGTACCAACTGCAGTAATCTCAAAAATTTATATCCTGAAATGTGCAGACTTGATCTTATTTTCCATCAGTGTGTTCTGTATGGAAGACGGAACATGCTCATGACAATGGAATATGATTTAGAAAACTAGATTCTGCACAGAGGAATATAAAGTGTGATTATATGCTGTACTCCTGTGCAAAATTTTAAACAGAATTTAATCAATCATTTAGAAACCCAGATATATTTGTGGAACAATGACATCACTTTTAAATTATGTGTAGTTTTTAAATGCACAAAATTAATACTGCCTTTGTATACATGTATTACTTTGGAAAGAAACTACTAAGAACTGTGTTATCAGACTAAACAGTCTTTGCACATTTGTGTGCTACAGGGCAATTTGTCACTTCATTTTAATGGAATGTTCCATACTGAAAATGTCCAACTGCTCAGAAGAGGAATCGAAGTGTAAATTTATTATCTGAGAAAAGAAAATTAATTGACACAGGCCAAGAATGTAATGGAGTTAGATCCATATGTAATAACTGAGAACTTCAGTAACTTTATCTAGGCTGTATGGGATAATATAATTATATGAAGAAAAATTGAAACATATCATTTTTCAACTAAGCTTAGAATTTTCCAATGAAATACCATATAAAATAATTAAGGCTTCTTTATCTTCAAGACAATGTAATCTTAGAACAGAACATGTCATTTAAGTTACAAAATATTTTTGTTATTTTGTTGGTTTTGTTATTGATGTTGTTGTTGTTTTAACTAAGTACCACTACGGAGAGAGTTGGCAATTACTGAGATAAAGTTAAAAAAAAAAAAGAAAAGATTTATAGATCAGGGCAAGACATAAAAGATGTATTCAGTCTAGAATGATTTATTCAACATGTACTGTTTGGTAGGTCATGTTCTAACAACTGGGCATACAGGCAAGACATCTATTCAAAATGGAAAATTTGATGAGACTGTTTTCAGTAACAGAAAAATGAGTTAATTTACGTTTGCTGTGTATGCTATGGAAATGATAAAACTCAAACATTAAAAAACAGCAATGATAATAACAAGTTTGCCAGATTTTCCTAAACAGTGCATATAGTCCTATATGGAAGCACAGTGAGAGTCAGAGAATTATGGTAGGGTTATGGTTTAGAGAAGCATTCATTGGTTTTCAATCACAGTATTGCTTAAACAAATGTAGATTGAATTGTAGTTCTAAAATATTATCTATGTAGTGATAAATTAAATTAGTGATTTGGAAAGAAGCACCTTAACCTATCTATGAGTTCTGTTGCCCTTTCTGATTATGATGTTGACTGGTAAACCTGTGGCTTTTTTAAAAAATTAGATCATTTCTGCAATTATGTCTCTTGAGTATAGAAAGAGGTTTTCCTCACTAAGCAAAAATTATTGCCTCCAGATAAACATAGAGCATTATGATTGTTAACATTATTTTATTTTCTGAATTGTATGGTATAATGCTATTTAGAACATTGAGTAGTAACTTTGTTAGTATAAATGATAGCTTTTTTAGGCTTCTTAAGACTCAAATCTAAATTTGTAAACATAGAGCCTTCTTGATTTAAATAAAAGTAGTTGCCCACTTTTGTGCAATTTTAATTCACTTGCAAAGATAAAACAATGAAAATAAAGCAAAAAATCTCTTAAAACCCTTTAAACTATATTTTCTCATAGGCTTTATTTTTCAAAAATTAGTTTTATAAATATCGAGTTTCTATGTGAAAGCAACAGTTAGTAATGAAATTTCTCTTACAGGATTTAATCAGTTCAGTCAGATTCAAATGAGCTATCACTAAAATAAACAAGCCAACAAATAAACAAGCAAGCAAATAATTTGTCTTCAACATAAAATGTGTTTTTTCCAGGTATTTGAATGATAAATTACATCAAAACTATTATATTTTTACTGTGGAGTTAGCCATGTAATTTTAGTCACCACTAAGGCAGATAGCATTCTGGTATATCCAGAGATATGATATTAAATGGAGGTGATAGAACCCTAAAACATGGATAACCAGAGAACTCATTTGAGAATGCCCTTTCATATTTACAAAAATTCTCAGCAACACTCAAGTAGTATAAATTTTGTCAATACCCCAATGGGTAATAATTCTGAGAGTTGAGGACAAAACTTCACCCATCATTCTAGGGATTATCAGAATCTAAAACAGATTGAATTGTAGGTCAAAGAAGGGCCTAGAAATAGTCTAGCTAGTACAGAACTGGTTACCTTCATCCAACACAAGATGATATGATCTCAGGTAATTTATATTACTTACAGTCATGAATTGCAAGTGCTAAAATCAGGTTGGGAAACCTGGTCTTTGATTTCAAAGACTTTTTTTCCAATACATTGTTGTCTCCAAATAATAATGAAAAATGAAGTCCTGCTACTTTTTTTACGAAGTACTTAAATTATTCACCATACTAAGCACTTTAAATACACACACACATAGAGAATCTATTTGCCACTGGTCCTTTCAGCTTTGGAAGGTTATTAATTATTGATTCAAGTTCTTTAATATAGCAAGGCCTATTCACATCATCTATTTATCTTTGTATGAGTTTTGGCTGAATGTGTACCTCCATTTCACATAGTTTATCAAATTTGGAGACACAGCATTTTCATAATATTCTTTCATTATCCTTTTTAATGTCTGTTGTGTCTGTAGGGAGGGACCCTCTTTTCATTTCTGATATTAGTCATTTGTATCTTCTCTCTTCCTAATTACTCTGGCTTCAAGCTTATCAGTTTTCATCAGGCCAAAGAACCAACTTTTGGTTTCATTGATTTTTATCTCCTTACTTCTGTTTAGTTGCTTTTAATTTGCTCTTGTTTTTCCAGTTTACTAAGGTGGAAGCTTAGGTTATTGATTTTACATCTTCTTTCTAATATGAATATTCAATATTATAAATATCCCTCTAAGCACCTCCTTCACTGAAGCCCACAAATTTTGTTGTGTTTTTATTTTTATTTAGTTGATAGTATTTTTAAATTTAACCTGGGAATTAATTTTTGACCCACATGTTAATTAGAAGTGTATAGTTTAACCTCCAAATATGTTGTAGTTTTTCTGTTATTTTCCTATTACAGATTTCCAGTTTAATTCCTTTGTTGTCTGAGAATACTATTAGCATATTTCAAAATGGCTGCTCTACTTTTTCTTTCCCACAGTAAAAACATGTGGGAATTTTTCTTTAATTTACCATGTTCTGACAGTGAAGATTGAAGAAATGTCCCCCAAATTTTGTTAAATTTACACACTAATGCTGGCCCCCTCTGGAATTTTTAACTATTCAGCCAGCTCATAATTGAAACTGTAGCAATTTGACAATTAAAGTTTAAAACTTTCCCTTTCTCATTACCAATTCCAGCTGAGATTTCAGCTTCTGGGTTACTGTGATTCTCTATATTTAGTTGTTTCTCCAATTTGGGGTGCAGAATTTTGCACTGTGACTTTAATTTCCTGATAGATGTTAAATAGAAGAATGGCAGATTTTCAGTTTGTTCAGCTTTTTTCTTTTGTCAGGATAGAATAACAACTTCTTGGCTCATTATATTCTAGACCAGAAACTGGACGTCATATATGGCTTTTTATAACTCCTAATGCTGAGCCTAAACCCTTAAATTTCTGGCTTATTATATCTAGGATTCGGCCCATAAATTTATATTAAAAAAAAATTTCAATCTAATAATGTTGATGATACAGGTTGAAGTACCACATTTTTAGCACCATTTTTAAATTAAAGCATAAGATATACATTCTTTTGTTTTGTTTTGTTAAATTTATTGGGGTGACAATTGATATCAATTACATTGTTTCCAGGTGTACAATCCTACCTTACATTGTCTATACATTGCATTATGTGCTCACCACCCAGAATCAGCTCACTTTCTATCACCGTATGTTTAATTCCCCTTCCCTACTCCCCCCACCCATCTCTCCCACCTACCTCCCCATTTACCCTCAGGTAACCACTAAACTATTTACTGTGTCCATGAGTCTTTGTTTCTTTGTTCCTTTTAGTTTTATATTCTACCTATAAGT
>PVKE010027627.1:0-21465 GCA_004027555.1 Craseonycteris thonglongyai | reverse complement strand
AGAGAGAGAGAGAGAGAACTGAACTAGGGGAGCTCCCAGTTCAGCATATGGTTCCACACGGGCCGGGGCCTGAATTCAATCCCCGGCGCTGCAAAGTGAGCGCTTAACCCACTGAGCCATCCCGGCTTCCCCCATTTCTGACATCTTATTTTCCATTTTTAGCATTTATGTTTAGTTCTTTTTTATGGTTCCATGTTTCTGCTAAATTACCAAGTTCTTCCTATATGTTGTTCACCTTTTACAAGCTGGGTATTCTAGCATTCTTTTTTTTTTGAAAACGATTTTTTTGTAGTTTACAGTCATGCACCACTTAACGATGGGAATATAATCTGAGAAATGTGTAATTAGGCTATTTTGTCATTATGCCAACATTGTAGATTTCAGTTACACCAAGCTCATCCAACCTGCATCTCATGGGTCACATGTGGCCCAGGACAGCTTTGAATGTGGCCCAACACAAATTCGTAAACTGTCTTAAAACATTATGATATTTTTTTGGTGTTATTTATTTTTTTTTAGTTTATCATCTATCATTAGTGTTAGTGTATTTATGTGTGGCCCAAGACAATTCTTCTTCCACTATGGCCCAGGGAAGCCAAAGGTTTGGACACCGCTGACTTACACAAACTAGATGCTATACCTTAGTCTGCAAGCCTGTACAGCCTGTTACTGCACAAAACACATGAGGTTAAATCAAACACAAGAAAATGATGCAATAAAGAAATGAGGTAAACATGAGATGTATGAGTCTGTTGCTTGTGTAACATACAGACTGTTTTATAGCAATTTTTTTTAATAAGTAGGAAGAATATACTATAAAATAAAGATAAAAAGTATAGTATAGTGAATACTTGTACATAAACCGGTAACATAGTAGTTTATTGTCATCAAGTATTATGTACTGTACATAATTTTATGTGCTTTTATGTACTTTTGTAAAACTGGCTGTGCCATAAGCTTGCACCAGCATCACCACAAACACACGAGTAATGTGCTGCATCACATTACACATCTACAATGTCACTAGGCAACAGGGATTTTTCAGCTCCATTATAATCTTATGGGACCACTGTCATATATATGGTCCATCATTGACTAAAATGTATTTATGCATTGCATGACTGTATCTGACTTGTTTGGGTTGTTAGGGTGAGAGATACGATCTTTTTCAGCTTTTTATGAACAAACTAGAAGTAGAATTTCTAAAGTGTCCTTTTGTATTTGTTTTTTTAGATTAATATATTTTGGTGGCTATGGGTGTAGGAGACACAGTGAACTCCAAGATTGTTTTGATGTTCATGATGCATCTTGGGTAAGAGAGTAATCACTGTTTATATTTTTCTCTAATTTAACATTACCTTAAAGTCTTTAGAAATAATGAGCCCAATATTTCTTATTTGTATTGGCCATAATTGATACTGTGAAAAAAATGGGTCTTCCATCTTTTAGATTTGTGTTCAATTAGAGGAACTTCTCTCACCGGAATGGCTTTTGGCAGAGTAATTTATTTTCTTACGTCTTTAATCACTTTTGCCTGCTTTTGTTAGACAAGTAGAGGCTTTAGCAGAACTTGGCAAAACTTTGTTCATAGGTGGCAAGATGTCTGTTGCTGACATACACCTGCTTTTAGATATTAATATATCCACTAGAATTAGTCATAGGTGAGATGAGCTTCTACACAAGAAAAAGTTGGTGGTGATAATACCTTCCCTAGGTATTCTTACTGGTTAGAGAATAACTATTATTACTGAAAGAAGTCATGACTTATAAAAAATAAATCTTTTAAAAGATAACTTTAAAAATCACTGATTCTATGCAACATGCAGTCACTCTTCAGTTTTACCTTCTACGAACGTATCTTCTTATTGTACAATATTGATGTATATGTACATTTTGTGTATATCTCTTTGTATATGGGTATTAATAAAAAATTCTCCATATGTTTACATGGTTTTAAGTTTTTAAAATGAAATATCTTTAAAGTTTTGTTATATACAATATTACTGATAATTTTCAGATATACGACTTTCTGTGACTTCTATTTTTAATAATCAATGAAAGCTCTCATTTTTTCTCTCCTAGTGCAGTTAGGCTAATGATCATATCCTGAAGTTTTGGTGTACAAGTGGATTTTTTGTTTAGATTCTAAACTAACTGTATTGTTCAGTTCATTTGACAAGTACTGACAAAAACAAATGATGTATTTCTGACTTAAAATATAAAACTGCACAGAGGTAAGCTAGAGTAGTGATAAAGGATTTCAGCAATCTGAAAGATGCTAAATACTATATAACTGCTAAATCTTTGCCTTGCCAACAGTTTTGTCCCTTAGAAGACAAAGAAGAGAGTGAGCCAACGTTTGACCTGTAAGAGCAAATTACTTGGTTAAGTAGAAGTATTTTGGAGAAAGGAATTATAATCCCCTAAAATTCCTAATAGCAAAGATTAGGAATTCTGAACAGATAATTTAGAAAAACAGATTTCAAAATAATAAATATCATTCTGTACTCTGCAATTTTAAGAGAGACAGTTCTTCAAGGAAATTGGAAGATTGTTAACCAGTAAAATTATCACACATTGCAAGCAATACTATGAGAAGAAAATTTGTCAGGTGATGCTGCTCTTGGTCTGGGGACCACACTTTATGAGCCACTGGTTAAAGTAACATGTAACTCTAGTTTTGTAAAGGTGTTCGTTATGTTACCAGTAAATATGCAATGAAACTATAACAATAATCTAAAAATCATAAAATCTTTTAAATATTTAAAAAACTTCTGTTTTAGGAAGAGCAGATATTCTGGGGGTGGCATAATGATGTTCATGTATTTGACACAAGGACACAGAGTTGGTTCCAACCAGAAATTAAAGTAAGTATTATAAAAAACTTACCTTTATATTTATATATTTATTGATACTTCTAGAATAAAATTTTTTTACTGTTTGTAATCACAAAAGGGTTCTCTTGAACATTGTAACTAATACTCTCTGCTTTAAAATTACTTGTTTTCAGCAGGTTAGCTAAGGTTTTCTAGAAAAATTTTGTAAAGAGATGCCATCATCATTCTTTATCCATAGTGTGATGTGCTGCTTTAATAGAGGCTCTTTAAAAAGTTTTGTAACAAAGTCCATGATTTTAAAAAACTCATGTTTCATAAACTCTTAAAATCAGAGCTACATGCAATTGTAGTGTGATAAAAATACATCATTAATACTCTTTCATGTGCTACTGAGCCAACAGAAATTCAAACTAGCTTAAGTGACAGTGAATTCTCACACGGCTGAATGTACATTTTGGAGGAGCTCAGACAGTGGAAGGAAGCAATGGAGGAACCAGGACCTCATGAACTGGAGCAAGTTATTCATCACCATCAAAAAATACTTTCCATGTCTTTGTCAGCTTCTTCCTGTTTCTCTTTGTGTGTTACCTTCATTCTGTCTTTTGTAGACCGTTGGCTCATTTAAGAGGTAATATGGCCCTGGCTTCACAAGTTCTTTCTATCGGTGTTGTATTCTCTCTGTTTCTGTATATTTGTCCTGGAAAAGAACTCTGGCTCTTCTTGAGCATGTTCCCACTCTTTACATCAGCCCCCATTGCCAAGGGGCCCCCATTGCCAAGGGGATGATTGGCCTACCCTACGAGAGCAGGGTAGTGTAACTGATAAACTCATCAGAACTGTGCAGAATGGAATGCTGAGCAGGCATATGTGACCAAAATTCTTTGTATTCCAATTTCTGCTGATGGAAGTGATACAGGCTGTATGCAAAATAGTATTATAAGATTTGACCCTTCTCAGTATCTTCTTCTTCCAGGGAATGACTTTCAAGTTTCCAATGCTCTTCTGTCCTTTCCATCCCATTTCTAATTTTAGAACTGATCAACTATCAGTCAATTATACTTAATTGGATTTTCCTTCACTCAGCATTGAATGTTAGGATTTGTGTCTTATTAATGAAATAAAATAATTTTATTATTGTTAAAATAATTTTATGCCAGCAAGCAGGTATAAAGAAATATTATGGAGATTTGATTTACTGAAATTCATCCTAAATCTCTTTCAAGCCTCTTAACCCTCTACTTCCTTAAAGACTAAGCAAAGGTCTGGAACTACTCATGGCATATTTTTAGAATATGCTCCTGTGAATAAGGGAGCTGAGGTACCTTATAATCAGTTCTTTGGACTTCAAGTCTCTCTGTGACTCCTTCTCTCTCTTCTTACCTTAACCCAGAAGTGTCTAACCTTTTGGTTTCCCTGGGCCTCAGTGGAAGAAAAATTACCTTAGGCCACATATAAAACACACTGATACTAACGATAGCTGATGAGCTAAAAACAGACAAACAAACAAACAAAAAACTACACACAAAAAAATATCTCATAATGTTTTAAGAAAGTTTATGAATTTGTGTAGGGACTCATTCAAAGCCATCCTGGGCTGCATGCAGTCTATGGGCCACGGGTGGGACAAGCTTGCCTTAACCTATATCCTTCCTCTCCTGCTCCAACAGAAGCACATGACTTCTGCATATGACATATGCAGATGACTCGGTTTTATTTAGTACTTAATAGTTTCACTATAATTTTCCCAATATCTTCAAATCCTTATATTGTTTATATTATATCTGAAAGTTTTTCTGACATGGTTATAGCTGGAATCCATTCTCTGTGTTTTTTTAGAGACACTCTTAACTTACTATGTTATTCCCAAATATCTGAACCAAAAGGCAAATCAACATGGTAGGATGTAACAGTTATTAGTGTTGAAGTTAAAAAGACTGGATTTGGGAATGCAGGGATAATCAATATGTTCAGTGCTTACCTTGCAAATGTGAGGTCCAGGAATCAAATCCCAGCCTAGCAACCTTCAGATGGTGGTGAAAGTTCTCGCTTCCCATGTGGGAGGCCCACAGTTAGGTTACTACCCCATGATGCCCTACATTCACCTGTGTGGAATGAAACCATGTCACAACCAATGATGTGCAACTATGGAGACTGCTCTGGGCCCTCCCCCTTCTCTAGGTCTGTCTCTCCCTGTCTCTCCCTCTCTCTCACTTTCTATCAAACAATAATATAAATCTTTAAAAAACAAAAACAAAAAAGCCAACTGGATTTGCATTCTAATTGTGTCTTGAAAGACCTGTGTGCTTTCGATAAGCCATTTGGTGTGACATCTATAAAATGGAAACTTGAAAGTGTTTTCCTACATGTGATTTTTACCTCAATAAGAGCAAAATAGTAGTAATAGGGACCTTTGAGTTATTTTCAGTATTTCAAACAACCTAATAAGCTTTGTCCGTTAATTATGCAGTCAGGCACACAGACTAACACAAATGCCATTTCTTTGTTTTTGATTGAAATTATATGCACTCATATTATTTAGTAGCTTTGGTTGGCTATTAAATGTATTAGGTAAGTTACTAAAGAGAAGTTCAATATTTATTTCATAATAACTGTGTTTATAATAGAAGAATTTTTCCAAAGTTTTGTGCCAGGGTGAGGTAATAAAAATTTTGTTTCACTGGATAAGCTGGGAATCACAACTCAAATGCTTCTCTCTCATTTATTTACGTATTATGTAGGTAACATGTGAATTATCTCTTACTGTATTGACATCAGCAGTTATTCAAATAAGCCTGAGAACTTCTAGGGAGTGATGATATTGGATGTAGATCTTACAGTTTTATGCTCATGTTTAGTAGCCAATTTCAATACTATGTGTTTCAGGGAATAGGGGGGCCTGAGGAGAGGGAGAGGGATGGGGGGATGGCCAGTCAGTGGAGCAGTCAGAATGTACACAACATTCATCTACTGAATTTGCCATCTTACATGGGTGCGCTTCACGGTGCCCGCAAAACTATTACAATAGTGACATCAAAGATCACTGATTACAGATCATCATAACAAATATAATAATAATGAAAAAGTTTGAAATATTGTGAGAATTACTAAAATGTGACACAGAGACACAAGTGAGCAAATGCTATTGGAAAAGTGGAGCTGATATACTTGATGCATAATTGCCACAAACCTTCAATTTATGAAAAACGCAATACCTGCAAAGCACAATAAAGTGAAACACAATAAAATGAAATATGCCTATTGTATTTGTCTGTAATTATTACTATTTAGAATGAAATTTTATATTAGACTTTTTAAAGATTTATTTTTATTGTTTTTGACAGAGAGAGACAGAGAGACAGAGACAGAGAAAGAGACAGAGAGGGGGGAAGTCCCAGAACAGTCTCCATAGTTGCACATCATCAGTTTTTCCACATAGTTTCATTCCACAGGTGGGCAAGGGCTGCACAGAGCAGGAACTGGGCTGGGGTCTCACCCCGGTGAGAACTGAACTGGGGGCACTCCCCAGTTTAGCATATGGGTTCACACAGGCCAGTGCCGGGATTCGATCCTCCGTCCCTGGGGCTGCAAAGTGAGCGCTTAACCACTGAGCCATCCGCCTTCCCCCACATTAGGCTTTTTAATTGAATCACATAGATAATGGTAAATTAGATTAAGTATTCTCATACTAAGCATAAGAATGTGACTTCATTTACATGTTTCAAAATTTTACTCTGTTTTCTGATCTCTGCTTGCAGGGTGGAGTTCCACCACAACCACGAGCTGCCCATACATGTGCGGTTCTTGGAAATAAGGGCTATGTCTTCGGTGGACGTGTTTTGGTTAGTATTTTTAATTGAAATAACCATTTTACATGTTTTTTCTTATAAAAAGTTGTCCTCTGATTTTATAGAACTGAACATTCAAATAATCTAGAGATTAAAATGCCATTCAATAACTTTTAGCTTCTATTCCCAAGTAGACCATACACAAGTAATCACAGATGATTACAAATCATCTTTTAATGGGAAGAATTTTTCACTTGAATGTGTTATTGGAACAGTTGAATTTCTTATCATCTAAATCCTATTAGTTTAAACTCATTTCTTCCTTTCCCTAACCTTGACACATTAATTTGGTAGTTCTGTGTTAATTTTATTAATGCTTTGTATTGTTTCCCAATGGCTAAATTTCTGATGTTGAGTACAATAGAGATAATAAGTTTTAATATGAATGTATTTTAAAACAGAAATTTTAGTTCATGAAAGATGTAAAACACTGACCTATTTAATACATTTTTATTTTAGCAAACTAGGATGAATGATTTGCACTATCTAAACTTAGACACCTGGACTTGGTCTGGAAGGTAAGTTTGAAATTTAAGTTTGTTTTTATCTATAGGTATTGTGTGTGTGTGTGTGTGTGTGTGTATGCGTATGCATATGCACATCCAAATTTGGGTCTCTAAAGCTGAACTGGTATATTTTTCCCTTTGGATTATATGTGTAAGCAAGGAATATATAGATTTAAATATAGAGTTTATTCTTTAACTGAACTGTATAAAACATGAGAATACTAGTACTTGAAAATTGATTATGTAAAAATACTGGTTTTATACTATGTATTATTGAGGCCTGATCAGTAGATGAAATGAAGGAATGGTTTAATGAGATCATTACAGGTGAACAGATAATGGGGTAGATAAAAGTCAGATTTTATTTATGCTTATAATATATATTTAGCAATAGAGTAAATATTTTTGGCTATCAAGTCAGCTATTCATGTAATGAGATGGACTCAGAAGTAGATATTATTTCAAAGTGTAAATGCTTTTAAAAATAAAACCACAAACATGCAAGAAGAAAATATAGCAGATTATCTTTAAAATCCTGGCATGGAAAAAGCTTTTCTAAAGATGATATAAACCAAAAATTCATAAATGAAAAGATAGATTAATAAAACTACTTAAGAATTATATTTCTGTATAGAAAAATATAACCACAAAAAGTTAAAAGGTAAATAGGAAATTGCAAATAAAAAATAAACTAGAAGTAATATTTATATTATTTCTAACAGAGTGGGCTGAGATCCAAAGACCTAAGAAAATCAGAAAGAAAAAGATAAATAATTAAATAGGAAAGTGGACAAAGAACATGAGTGAGCAACTCAGAAGAAATGCAAATAAGCAAAATTATTTATTTTTTTAAAAGATTTATTTTTATTGTTTTTAACAGAGAGAGAGAGAGAGACAAAGAGAGAGACAGACAGAGGAGGGAGGGCCTAGAGCAGCCTCCATAGTTGTACATCATCAGTTCTTGACAGTTTCATTCCACACACAGGTCTGTAGGGGCTGTGCAGGGTAGGAACCAGGCCAGGGGCCTCCTGCATGGGAGGCATGCCTCCTTAAGCTGGGGGCCGAACCAGGGACCTTCCATATGGGAGGCTCACCCTGGAGAGAACCGAACTGGGGGCCATATGCAGACCCCAGTTCTGCATATGGGTCTGCACAGAATGGGGCTGGGATTTGATCCTTGGACCCTAGGGCTACAAGACAAGCGCTTAACCCTCTGAGCCATCCTGGCATCTCCAAAATTATTTTGAAAAGATATTCAACCTCATAGATTATTAAGAAATAGAAAGAAAAATAGTTTTCACTTATCAGATAAAAATAATTACAAATAATCAGTGTGTGCTGGGTTGTAACAACATACTTAGTGGGAATATAAATTGGTGCAATCTTTCTGGAAGGTATTCTGGCAATATGTTTTAAATATAAAACGGAACTTCTACTTTGATGCAGAATTTCTTTTAAGACAGTAATTGGATAAGTTTATTTATGTGTGTGTGCATATACAAAGATGTTTATTACAACATTATTTATAAAAACAAAAACTTGAGATCAACCTTCATGCCCACAGTGGGGATTGTATAAATCATTTATGTGTTTGCTTAAAGAGCTGCCATGCTTCTGTTACCAAAGGAAACTATACTTCATGGATATATTCTACAACATGCTAGTGGACTGAAAAAAAAAAGGTTACAGAATGGAGTACATGGTCTCCCTTATATATTTTAATAAATTTTTATGTATGCATTAAAGTCTAGAAAGATATATACCAAATTATTATTATTTCTTATTGCTGGAAGACAAAGTTATAGAATTCTAATTTTTAAAAAATATTTATTTTATTGTTTTTGACAGAGAGAGATAGAGACAGAGACAGAGAGAAGGGGGAGGGCCCAGAGGAGTCTCCATAGTTGTACGTCATCAGTTTTTGACATGGTTTCATTCCACACAGGTGGGTGGGGTCCTCACAAGGCGGGAGCCAGGCTGGGGGCTGCCCACATGGGAGGCATGACCCCTCCGTGCTTTAAGCCAGGGGCCAAACTTGCGGGGTGGTGAGAACTGAACTGGGGACCTCCCACAAGGGAAACACACCCCAGTTCAGCATATGGGTTTGCATGGGCCAGGGCCAGAATTCAATTCTTGGTTCCCAGGGCTGCAAAGCGAGTACTTAACCTGCTGAGCCATCCCGGCTTCCCCTAGAATTCTCATTTAGAAAAATATTTTTGTAGTTGTTGAATGTTTTCTAACTAAAATATTTTTTTATAGTCAACAAAAGCAAAAATATTTCCAATTTGGAAAAAACAAATTACATCTTTTACAAATGGCTATGTTATTCTGGAACATTCCAGAATGCTGGAGAATGGTGTCTTCTAGTTAAACGGTGTTTTCTAAATTAGTTGAACTTTTGTGCTTATGTTTTTATTTTTTAAAGAATAGAACAGTATTTGTTTAAAATCTTTAACAGCTTACCCTGAATTTGGAATGGTTTACATGCTTTTGAAGTTAGAGTAGGTAGCATTTTTAGATGAAGATAACACTTTAGGACATTTTACAACAAATAGACCAAAGTAAAAACAACAAAATCCTATAATGTCATTGAGGAAATCTGCTAAAAACATAAAATTAAACATTAAACAACAGTTAAGAATGATGAGTTAGCATTGTGAATTAACTGGGAATTAATTTTCAATCTGTGTTCTATGACCAGGTGGAATAGACACTAAGTGGAAAGATTGTTTAAACTCATGTAAGAATTTAAGACTATTTATTAAAATTCATGTAGGGATTAGCAAAATCCATTTTTTTTAAGTAGTGAGGGCAATATTTCCTTTTAATATCTAAGATAATAAAAATATTTTTATTTTAACTAACACAATACACAGATTTTTATACTTTTTTCCCTTGCCACAGGGTTTCTATTAATGGAGAAAACCCCAGACATCGGTCATGGCATACTTTAACACCAATTGCTGATGATAAGCTTTTCCTGTTTGGTGGACTAAGTGCGGACAGTATTCCATTAAGTAAGCCAATTCAAAGTTAACCAACAATTATTGTCTCATTCTTTTTTGTTCATTGAATTTGATGCTTAAGCTTTCCTTTTTTTCTAATTTTCTGATTTATCTTTATCCCCAACGATATTCTTGTGTTGAGAATTAAAAGTAGAATTAGAAGTTTGCTTCTGTACCCTTGGATCTCTATGTTCTCCTGTTTTCCATAATAGGTATAAAGAAAAGGAAGGTGGTTGAACCTAAATGAATTAAAGCTCCTTTTAACTATACTATTCTGTCATTCTATGTCCTCCTGGTTTTTGATAGAGATGCTAATATTGTAGGCTGGAATGGGGATTAGAAGAGCAGCATTTCCAAGAATGCTTTGGAAATATAAGGCATGTTGCTTCTCTTTTTTATTTCAGAACTATAAAGGAAAGTGCTTAGCTAGGATTTTTTAACTTTTGTCACTGCTGATCCCAATGGCTATAGGTTTTGTAATGCAGTTTTTCTTTCAGCGGTATTTAAAGCTGTGCCATCAGGATAACAAATATCCACTTCTTAATTTGACATATTAAATGCTTTGTATTTTCTTAACTCAAAAGTTTTCTGTGGCTAGAGGTGTTTTCATTAGGAGACCTTATATATTATTAAAACCATTTCTATAATAATATATACCATTAAAACTATTTCTGTAATTTGATATGGAAACAACTACTTTTTTTTCACCAAAATTTTATTGAGCATCAGTGGTATGTCTGCTAATCTGCTGGCCAACAAAGAAACTCCAGAGGCTGGTTGGGGATGTTAGTTATTGCAGAATATTATTCTTCTCCAATTTCTGGGCATTTTACTAAAAAGAGACTTGGAACCTAATAAAAAAACCTAACATTTATTTCACTGGGGGTTGTTTAATATATCTTCAAGAGCTCTACTGTTTTTAATTTCTATTTGCTGGGTTTTGTTGTTGACCTATGGGGAATTAAATATCCTAACTCTTCAAAAAATTTTTAAAAATTTTTATTCATGAATTTATTTTCCAATTACAGTTGATATACAATATTATATTAGTTTCAGGTGTACAACAAAGCGATTAAGCATTTATATACCTTATGAAGTGATTATCCCCATAAGTCTAGTACCTATCTATAAATAATCTTTTAGTCAAGTCAGTTTCCTCCTTATAGATTCAGCTTAAAATGTGGTCATATGCGTTTTAGATGATACTAAGAAATAATTTTTAGTTTTATTGACTGTGATAATGGCATAGTTGTGTGACAATGGCATTGTAGTTATGTGACTATGGCATTATGGTTATGTAAAAGATGCCCCCTCTTTTTAGCAATGTTTATTGAAGTGTATACAGGGAAGATGATAGGAGATTTAGGATTTGCTTTAGAATAATTCAACAACAATAGCAAAAAGAGATAAATGGGGCACATGTGACAAAAATCTTGATAGTTATTGAATCTGGGATATTTGAGGGTTCATTATCACATTCACTCTACTTTTGTATATCTCTAAAAATTTTTATGAGAAAATATGCACACATACAAAAGATAATTGCACAAATGTACATAATAAATTTGGGGAAAACATTAAAATTTTATCCCAGAGACCTAACCTTAATTTCTGAATGGTTATAATATTGCAGGTGATGGTTGGATTCATGATATCATAACAAATTGTTGGAAACAGCTTACACATTTACCTAAAACAAGACCCAGGTAAGTCTAAAAGTTGACAAGTAGTAAAATAGTTAAAAAATATTTAAAGTATTAAAATATAGCACTGAATTTATAGTGTTTGCTATTAGAACCATAAATCACCTTTCAAATAAGTTTGATGTTGCCTAAATAATTTAATTGCATCTGATTGTTAGAAATAATCTATTTAGCTTCTACCCGTATTTGAATATTTGAAAATATTATCTTTTTAGGTGAATTTCTCTTGACTGATAAATATGAAAAAGCTAAGACAATGAAATTATTATATAATGTTAATATTTTTAATAAGTAGAGAAGAGTGAGATCGGCTTTAGTAGTAAAATCTTTTTGGAAGAGGTTTAGAGCAATTTAATGAGGAAATTGCTTTCATGCTGATTAAATAGATGGTTGATTATCATTTTTCTTTATTAATTGTATATGTATTTATTAATATGGAATTTTTGTAAAAGAAAACATGTTAGTTATTTGTGGTATATTATAGAGTACAATTTTCTAAAAAAATTATAGAAACAATATACTATTATTAGACTACAAAGAAAACAACATTAGTACTGTAATTCTAATTTTTTCTCATTTGATTATTATAATAGATATATTCATATGAAATTCAAATTCAGCACATTATAATATTATAGTTAGCAATAGATTTTATTCCTTTTTATGCCATGTACTTCATTATTTTTAAACTATAGATTATTTATACTAATGTGAAATCAACTTAATGATATGCATTTCAGTAATTTAATAAACAAGTAACTTACTTGAGAGAAAAGCCTGAAAATACTCATATGTATCTCATTGTGTATATCTTTATTAATATATACAATATATTTAGAGTTTATCATAAGTATATATATAATTCTTATATTTTTATGTATACAAATTCATTGGAACTATATTATTTTAGTAATTCTGTATCTTTTTAAGTATATTTTTTTAATTTAAAGAGCTTTATATTAAGATATAGAAGCCTATAGTTCTAGTTCTTGCTCAGCCACTACTTAGCATTTTGGATTTGGGGAAGTCACTTATGAAACTGAGCATTAATTTCTTCACCTGTGAAATGAGGCAGTTGGACTAGATAAGCTCTCAGTTCTCTTTCAGTTGTTTGATTGTATGAACACATTAATTATAGACCAAAGGTGTAGTAAGAATGTTTAATTTTTAAATTACTATTTTATATTTTGATCCTTATTGAGTAATTAAAGCAACACAACTATTATCAATAATGTACTAGTTAAAATTGAACTATGTAAAGAGATTTTTAAAAATTCAGCTAATGTGTCATATAAATAATATGCTTTGTTAGAATGTTTAGGTGATAAGTTTAGAACAGCTGTGAGAGGACATAAACTATCAGTCTATAGAAAAAAACATCAGGTTGCGAGCTAGATGTCACCAAAATCAAGGCAGGAAAGGCTTTCCAGTGTTCTTCGATGCTGAAGTCCAGGACAGAGTTTCCGTAAGGCAGATAAAACAGAGGCAGATCTATCTTCAGGTATGAGGTGAGGAGGAGAACAGGTGGGATACAGTTTAGTGTAAGGAGAATATATATATGTGTGTGTGTTTGTGTGTGTACTAATTTTTATGAAAGTGAGAATTTATTTAACATCTAAATGCGTTTTGTACTAACTTTTCCAAGTTACAATTTGAAATGTAAGCTGCCCAATTCTTGTAATTTTACAGCAGATTTCTCAACCATGGTGCTATTGCCATTTGTACCAAATTATTTATTGTGAGGGACAACCTGTGCATTGTAGGCTGTTTAGCAGCATCTCTGGCTTTACCCACTAGATGCTAGTAGTTCTACCCCCCAAACACACACTTGGAGTTGTGACAATAAAAAACACCTCCAGATATTGTCAAGTGTCTCCTTGGGGGCAAAATTGCCCCTAGGTGAGAACTCCATTGTTCTACATTGTAGCACTTTCTTCTCCAGGTCTCACCTTAGATAAAATTATGCTATGCCATCATATAGCTGTATCTGATTGTCTATATAGGTGGTTGTCAACAAGGACCCTTTCTTACATGTCTACAAAAGGTGTCCAGTAAGATGTTGATCTCTAGAGCCTGCTGTTGCATCCCATGAGAATTGCCAAGGTTGCACATGACCTTCTTTACAGGAAGTTAAAGCTATTCCTTCCCATCTATGAGGATATTCTATTTCCTTTACCAAATCCCTCTTTCAACCCCTCATCTTCAACTCCACAACACAACCTGGGTGTTGCCAAAGATGTAAATCAATTTATGGTTTCACATACAAGTTGGAGACTTGGGCAGTGTTATTTCCCAAATGAAGTCTCTAATGACTCAGTTCTATCCTGGGTCCCAAATGTGTTTGCCTTTGAATGTGTTATGAATGAAGAAAGTATTTGATTTAACAGATTTTGCATAATTCCACTATTTACACTTGTGGAAGATAAGTAAAAAGGATTGATGTACTAAAAATAAGTAATGTAATAACATAAGTTTTAACGTGTAATTGGGGTAATCTGTTGCTTTAGCAATTTGGTCTATTAAGAAAAGTAATCAAAGTACTCTTAGGCAAAGCAATGACTTTGTAAAGCCCTTAATTTGTCTTTTAAAATTGAGAAATTTGTGTGTACTTCTTTTCTGATAGATAGAGACCCTAGAAATATTGAACTTCTTAAAACCTTAAAAGCTATCAGACCATTTCCAAAAGAACATTAGATGCTCTACTTTTTTATAAAATAATGTGTTTATTTAATCACTGAATAAATTATGCTGATGTTTTATGTTTGTTCCTGTTAATCAGAAGTTTTTGATCACCTAGAGGATGCAGAACACCATATTAGGCATTGTTAAGGAGAAGTATAAAATTAGATTACCCAAGTTCCAGTGGTGTGCTGGTAAACAGTTAACACAGCTCTCCAAAAACAAACAAACAAACAAAAAGCAAAACAAAACAAAAGAGCCCTAATTTGTGGCATTTGCTGATTTCCACCATGGCCAATTTCAGGTTACCAACATAGTGTCACTGAACATGGCATTGATGGAAATATGCAGTCAGCTTTAACTGGCCCATAACTGGTTCCAGCACACCATGTTGGCAATTTAAAGACCCATACATCAAACAAGTAAAGAAGCCTGAGTATATAGGGCAGTTTATCTTCAAATGTAAGTTAGAAGATTATAAAATGAATATATTCATGTTGAAAGGTACTGAACAGAGAGGGTGACATAGCCAGTTTGGGAAGCATTTGGACCCACTTTCTGGGGAGTGTGAGTGTTTTGTTAAGGCCCTGAGAAAATGAATTCTTATTTTAAGCCTAGGAAACAGAGTGCACAAAAGCCTAGAGATAGATGCATTAGACTCTCCATTAGCTGGAACTCAAGCAACCGGCAAAAAAAACCAAAGCATGGGTACAGGTTAATTGAGAGTCTACTGTATAAGGTTTTCTCTTAGGAGATGCAAATAAATGAAGTTGGCAAAAGTAAAGGGTTCATTTGAGGAGAGGCAAGAATTAGGTTCTATGAGGAAAAGACAGTGGCCTTTTTGTCATAAATATTGGGATAAGAAAAATGGCACAGATGCTTCCTGATCAGGAAATGTCTATGGTTAAAAACAATATTTGAAAAATATTATTTATCGGCTATATGTAGCTGGAAGAGATTAGAGTCAGAAAAAATGGGAACATGTTATGGTATTCTGTACCCACAGTGACCAATAGTGTAACAATGTAAATGTAAAGAAAATGCCAAATTGGGTTTGTCGGGTGATGGGGAACAGAGAACAGGAAAGAAAAAGTCAAAAATGATGAGAACAGTAACAAACATGCAATAGTAATAAGAAAAATGGGGAAGATATCTATTTCTACAGCAGGCTGGTTGATCTGTTCCTTTTAAATTATTTTATTTTGTGAAAAAATTATTTCAGTTTTATGAGATAAAGAGATTAGACAAAGATTGGAAGATATAATAAGAAAGAATTTATCAGGAGTCATCTTCTTAATTGAAATGATATGATTTAATGAACCATAGAATCTAATCCTCTAATAATTCTAGAGGAATCTTTAAAATCTACCCTCTTTAAGGATATGCCAGAGGTTCAAGTTCAATCACGCTTCTTTTGAAATAGATTAAATTTTAGAGTGTGCAATTTAAAATTTATTTATATGTGATATAGTTTCTTCCTTCATAGTATTTTGCTCTGTTTATAATTTTCACAGGTTATGGCACACAGCCTGTTTGGGAAAAGAAAATGAAATAATGGTATTTGGTGGAAGCAAAGATGATTTACTTTCCTTGGATACAGTAAGAAAATTTCTTATCTGATTATTTCCTTTGAGTAATTGTGTCATTCAGCCTAAATGGCTAATCAACAAGATTGTTGATATTCTCACATTGTGAAATATGTAAGGGCATGAAATATTACTCTATGTTGTGATTAATCTTCAGAATTAGTGGCATTTGTGAAGCATTTTAGGATATTTTGAGTTTACAAATCAAAATAGGTCTATTAACTTCATTAGTCAAATTTTAAGAAGGGCTTTTAAAGGATAACTTTTCCTTTTCTGTTTGAGACTCCCCATAGTATGGATGTTTATAATTTTATTGAATGAAAATATCAGTAAGTAATATTTGATACATAACATGACTATATATAATGTATATGTATACTACTAAGTATAGTAAGTACTTAGGAAATTTGCTACCTAACAATAACTGAAATATCATTGATGCTAGATTTTCCCCTCAAGAGGAAACTGCTTTGAAATACTTCAAGAGTATCTTTTTGTTTATGTATCTTTTGCCACTGCTTCACCCACTTTACATTTGCATTTAAAGCATTCCAGCTTTGAAATCTGATAAAACTAGGGTCAAAAGAACAAATGAGTGACATTTGGAGAGGATTGTTCTTTCACTCCTAGCACCTTGGGAAATTCAGAGGAGGGTCGCCACACTCCTCTATAGATGATGGGATAGGAGTTTGGGACTGGTTCTTTGGTGTACGTATAACATTTGGTATGAATGGCAAGACAGAGTCGTCAGGGATGAGGTCAAACAAGCCAGAGTCCTATCTTGAGGACCCTAGCTCCCTTTCATTTCTTCAGGCACAGTTATCTCCACAATTGTTCGTTCCTACGGCATGGAGAACCCTGAAATATGGTGGCGTCTGCCCAGGAAATTTGGTTTATTTCATAGTCCTAAGGCCTCCCATTTAAATGTTATATATATTGGAAGTTCCAGAACTTTCTTTTCTGAGAATTCAGTGCTTCAACAAAAGATTAAAATCACAATTTTGCATTTAATTATAAAGCAAATTTTGTGGTTGGTCCCTTCTATCTTGGCACTAGAAAACTTCATTTAGGATACAAAGTTTATCATTAAAATAGGAATTCTGGGGGATACCAGGATGGCTCAGCTGGGTAAGTGCTCAGCTTGCAGCCTGGGGTCCAAGGATTGAGTCCTGACCCCAGCCTGTGTGGACCCAGGTAGAAAACTGATGACATGCAACTATGGAGACTGCTCTGGGCCCTCCCCATTCTCTCTGTCTCTCTCTGTCTCTGTCTTTCTCTCTGTCAAAATCAAAATAAATCTTTAAAGTAGTTATTCTGATTAAAATTATAATCCTAATTTATGAAATTAAAAAACCTACTTGAAAGGATTAGAAAAATTTTCTGCTGACTCTTCCACATTAACTTTTAGATGACAGATCATATTCAAAAAAGCTTCTGGATCTATGATTTTTTTTTTTCTTAAAATTAAAAAAAAAAAAGATTTATTTATTTATTTTATTGTTTTTGACAGAGAGAGAGAGAGAGAGATACAGAGACAGAGAGAGAACTGAACTGGGGGCACTCCCCAGTTCAGCATATGGGTCCGCACGGGCCGGGGCCAGGATTCGATCCTCGGTCCCCGGCACTGCAAAGAGAGCGCTTAACCCACTGAACCATCCCGGCTTCCCCTGGATCTATGATTTTTAAAATAAGAATTCTCAGGGAATCCTGGGACCTCCTCGAAAAAGGAGATAGGGTAAAGAGAAGTTAAAATAGAGTCATCTGAAGGAAAAAAGTTTTGCTTAAAAAACAAAAAAGCTTGAAAATCACTACTATTCTCAATTTGAACTCAATGTGCTAAAGAAAAAACATGCTTCTGATTTTTAAATTTGTGATTATATAGACTGTGGTTACATAAAAATTTGGTCACTGATAAAATGATAACCATGTATCCAAAATTTGTATTGATACTAGATATGTGTATGTATGTGTATTTTTGTGCATGCATGCGTGTGTCAATAGCTATAAAGAGATTTATTTGCTTCTTTACATAATGTCTTTTACATTTACAAAATAAAAATATTCAATTATTAATGCATTGTTATTTTTATCAAAAGCTTTGATCATTTCTTTTTACGTTGATTAGGGTCACTGTAATGATTTATTGATCTTTCAAACACAGCCTTATTCACTACTCAGGTAAGTAAATTTATTATTATATATATATATGCTATTAGTACATGATAATTTCTTTCTTCCTCCTCTTTGGGAGGCTTTGAATTTAAGAAAATGTTTACATATTCCTAAGAGTATAATCACATTTGTAATGGTAAACCATATACCAATGTTATTTTTAAAAATTAAAATATACAGTATAGCCACATTTTTGTTAGTGAGATTACATTTAGTTCGTATGTGAATATTAAATATACTGTGCTTCCTTGATTCCAAGCCTGACATTTTTCTTTTCTTTTTTAAGATTTATTTTATTGTTTTGAGAGAAGGTAAGAGAGAGAGAGAAGGGGGAGGGCCCAAAGCAGTCTCCACAGTTGTACATCATTAGTTTTTTGACATACTTTCGTTCTACATAGGTGGATGTGGGGCCACATAGCGCAGAATCGAACTGGGGGCCTCCCTCATGAGAGTTGAAAACCTTTACCGCCATCCTGATGGTTACCAGCTACGCCACAGTTCAGCATGTGGGTGTGCACGGGCCAGGGCCAGGGTTCAATCCCCAGACCTTGTGGTTGCAAGGCAAGCGCTCAACCTATTGCGCTATACTGGCATCCCCTGACAGTTTTCATAATTTAAGTTTTCTGAAATCACAGTGTGTCTAACTAATATAATAAACACACATATACAAGTATATGTATTTAATTTTGTAGAATTTCTTTTTTTATAACCCCAAAGCTCTTATTAAATTGGTAGTGTGGGGAAAGCTGGGATGGCTCAGCAGGTTAAGCACTCGCTTTGCAGCCCCGGAGCCCGAGGATCGAATCCCTGGCGCAGCCCCTGCGGACCCACATGCTGAACTGGTGTGTGCCCCCAGTTCAGTTCTCGCCGGGGTCTATGTGGGAGGCTCCCAGCCCAGTTCCTGCCCTGTACATCCCCGCACCCGTCTGTGGAGTGAAACTATATGGAAAACTAATGCTGTCAACTATGGAGACTGCTCTGAGCCCTCCCCTTTCTCTCTGTCTTTCTCTGTCTGTCTTTCTCTCTCTGTCATAAAACAATAAAAATAAATCTTAAAAAAAATTAGTAGTGTGACTTATAGTGTCTCAGCTCATATACTGCTACTTTAAAAGGAGTATATACAACATTTAGTGGAAGGATTGTGGAAGAAGCTCCTATTTCTCCTTGTGAGATTTGGGAGGAAGGATATGAAGTGAAGTGGAAGTTGCCCAGTGAAGAAGTATGGGTATTATGAAGTAGGAATAACATGAGTGAAGGCATGTGAGAGAGTGTGAAAATTGCTGCTGTAATGATTTATACTGCCTTGTATTGTTACCTAACTTTTGCTATAAACATAATTACTTTCCTTAAGTAGAATGTAAGTTCCTCATATGCATGGATCAAGAAATACAATGTTTTAAGTGCCTACCATGGGAAGGTACTGTGCACTGAAATGAAAAATCATGACTTTTCCCTTAAATTGCTAATCATGTAGAAAGCAGGCATTTAAACAACTGTAATAGAAAAATGAAAATTGCTTTAAAGGGAACATATATTAATAGAAAGTTCATGAGGATATGGAGAAGAAGGCTCTGTATCTACGTGGTTAAGACTGTGAAGGTTAGGGAACTCTGCAGGAAAAACTGAGTTTGAGACAAGAATTTGCTTTGAAGAAAGAGTGCAAATGTGTTAGTGCAAGTAGTATATGAGTATGGAAACTGAGTTCTTGAGTATTCCTGAAATAGATGTATGAGGTGGGGAGTTGTATGAAATGAAATTGGACTAGAAATCAGAAATCGTATGTTATCTAGCACTTTGTCTCTCATGGAGAGGAGTTGCATTGAAAAATTAGGAGCGGAAATTTAACAATAAAAAAATAAATAGAAAAATAAAGAAATTAGGAGCAGAGGAATGAGCTGATCATATTATAAGTTAGGAAATTCCTCTGGCAACAGTGTGGCTAGGAGACTGGAGGGATATGAGACTGGGTGAGGAAAGTTAGAAGAGACTTGCAGTGGTCAGGAACCATGCAGGTCTGATCTAGAAAGTGGCAGGGGAGCTGGGGAAGGGAGGTAAAAAAATATATTTAGAAGTTAGAATGGGCATGGTAGTTGAATGGTTGCCAAGGGAGAGGAGGGAAGCATTTGCAGTAAAGGGAATATAGAAAAGGCAGTGGATTTGAAGGTGGAATGGGGTAAAAATGATATATTTTGTTTTGGATATATTGAGCTTGAAGTGCTTATGGGACATCTTGTGGAGCTATATATGAGGGCTGTCCAGAAAGTATCCAGCCACAGAAACCATTCTCATTATATTGACAATGGTTGGATTTTTTCAGGACAGTGCTCATACGAGTATATTTAATGGTTCAATGTATGGGGAGAGATCTGGGCTAGCCATAATTGGTGGACATTAGTGAACAGGTGATTGACTTGCCCCTTGCCTGGAATAATGGGGAAAGAAGTATACGTATAAGGACAGATGGATTTCTTGGTTGGGGGCAGGGCTCATAGGTCGCCTGATAAGAAAGAAAACAGGTGAGGATATGAACCTGAGAAGAGTGGTGAAGATTTGAAATAGCTGCTGAGGTGACTGTGAGAAGGTGCTGACTTGGGTATATAACACGGTAGTGCTGAGCACTCAGGAGGACTCAGCTGACCGAGTAGAATCTGTATGTTGTGGACCATGCAGCAGAAGCAGGTTTTCCCCAGCAGCACTGAGCAGCCAGCCAGCTTGCGGCTGCAGGAAGGAGCGAGTTGACTGAGTTACCATGGTTGGAATTTAGCCAGGATGGTGTAACAGAGGCATGGTGGAGAAGGGGATTAAAATTGCTGGCAAGAAAATGAAGTGCATATGGACTAGGCTGCATAGGAAAGAAAGCTAAAACTGGAGGGGAATTATTATTTGGTGAATTGGGAAGAATCAAAGGAGTAAAGGAGTGTAAGAATTAAAAGGATGCAAGGCTTATGGTCCAGGAGGACAATGTGGAAATTTCATATTTGAGAGGTGAAACTGTCCTGAGTGAGGTCATAAAGAATGAAAAGGCTTTTCCACACAGATGCTAAAATCAATCAGGGGACAAGACCACCTTGAGCCAGGCAGGGCCAGTCAAAGTCCTCAAAACAGGGGGTGGGGGGGATGGTGGGTGTGGGT
>PVKE010027626.1:0-21471 GCA_004027555.1 Craseonycteris thonglongyai | reverse complement strand
AAACTGACTGTGCTGGCATTCTGATCTCAGAGTTCTGGCTTGCAGACTGTGAGAAAATAAATTTCTGTTGTTTAAGCCATCCAGTGTATATTTTGTTCTGGCAGCCAGAACAGACAGCTGCGGTGCCACACAGAATAATGACGCCCCGCAAATGTCCACAACTTAATCTCTGCAAGTGTGAGTATGTTAGGCTCTATGGCAAAGGGGAATTAAAATTGCGGACTGAATTAATGTTGCTAATTAGAGGATCTTGAGTTAGGGAATTATCCTATCTGGGTGGGCTCAGGGTAATCACATGGGAGGCAGAAGAGGCATAAGCAGAGGCCTGGTGGCATGAAAAGAACTCACTGGTTGCTGGCTTTGAAGATTGAGCAGAGAAATGAGCTCTAGAAGCTAGAAAGATAAAGAAATGGATTTTCCCCTAGTGTCTGCAGAAGGATTGCAACCCTGCTGACATCTAGAATTTAGCCCACTGAGACCCATTTTAAAATTTGGACCTCTTACATTGTAACATGATCACTCTGTGTTGTTTAAAGCCACTAAGTTTGTGATATGTTATAGCAGCAATAGCAAACTAATACCCATGGTTAAACCCAACTATCTGCTTACTCTATGCCAGCACCCACAGAGCTGGTCATTGGTAAATGTACATAGCGATGCTAACTGGCCCCATTTCAAATATGATGACATAGCAAACTTGACTTCTTGACATTTCAGGACAATCTTATTACACTTTTCTATAACTTCACTTTCTTTCTCCAAGATGATTATTTCACAACTTTTCTTTCTTCAGATCTCCAAGGCTATCTTTCCTCAATTTACTCTCAGCTTGTTCTTGTTTCTTCACAGAAAAGGTAATTATAAATAGATGGGAAATACAGCATCTTGTCTCTATTTCTCTAAACTCCTTCCCTTGATGCATATGCATTCTGATTTCCACATATTCTAGTGGATGAACTGTCAGTGAGCTGATCAAAAGCCAGTTTGTTACATTGAACCCTGAATCCCATTCCTCTTAACTTCTCAGGGGCCTCCTTAATGCAGTGACATTTACTCAGTAGCTCAGGCAAAACATGTAGAAACCTTAAATTTCACTTTTTCCCTCACATGCCACACCCAAATGCACAATTTCTGTATGCCCTGAGTTGAATGACTTCTCTCATTTGTTCTGCTACAGCTTCGTCCAGTTCCCCTTCTTCTCGCATCTGGATGGACACAATAATTTCCTTGTCTTCATTTTCTACTACTATACAGCCTCAGGAATTTTTGTCAAAGTGAAACTTAGATTTTTGACCATTTTCATACTTATAATATTCAAAAGTCTCTCCACTAAAACCAGTAAAAATTCCAGACTTTACTATGAGCTACAAAAATCAGCATAATTGGACACTTGTCTACTTTCCCATCACACCTTCTAGAGTTCTTCCCTTCATTTACTCCTGTAATGCTCACCTTTCTTCATTCCTTTGTCCCTCAGATCAAACAAGCTTGTTCCTACCTCAGGGCCTTTACATTTGCTGGTCTTTTTGCTTAGAACAATCTTCTACCACTTCATTGGATGGCTGCCTTCTTCTCCTCATTGACATCTCAATTCAAATCTCCCCTTTTGTAAGGTTTCATTGATTCTATCCAACCAAATCTGAAGTTGTTTTGTTATATTACTCAAAAAACTTTTTTCATAGCTTATATCAATACCCCACCTCTCATTGATTTTCATTGACTGATTGATTGATTAATTAATTTATACATTCATTAATTCATTCCTTTATTCATTTATTGTCCATCTGCCTCCATCAAGATGCATGGGCATAGATTTTCAATACATTTTTAAGACTAGCTTATGTACTCAAATTTACTCCAGAGTTAAAATGGTTGAAGCAAGATTTGGGCAAGTCAAAGTCTTTTTCACATGATCATTTACTTGGGCTTGAAAGTAGTATTAAAATAACATTCCTGTAACTCTTGCCAGTTTTGACCAATGTTTACGCCATTAGCTGGGCAGCTGTAGCACCCACCTTTGCTTTTCTACATTGATTCTGTGATAGGACTAATGACAGTCATAAGTAACTCAAATGAGCAGCTTGTACCTGACAGCGTCTGTATTTTAATTTTTGTTCCACTATTACAGTGACAGGCTCTGGGCTGTCTCTGCACTTGTTGCTCATACATGCTTTGTTTTCTAAAATTAGAATGAAATAATCTTGATGGTAGAAACAATTTATAGTTAGTTTTTTAAGTCATGACAGCATCAAGTATGTAGCAGGTGCTATCCGAATAATATGATTCATTGATAGATTCTCTGTGGAGCCAGGAATATTGCTTACCTTACTGGGGTTAGTTACTCCATGCCTAACAGAATATCCACATTCTACCTTATCCATCATGCTGTTATTTTTAATTGTTAGCCACGAGCAGGGGAATAATCATTCCCATTTCTGATTTACAGAATAACATGTTGCTAAAGTTTCCTTGATGGTAATGTCATATACTCATCAGAGCTTTGCAATAGAGGCTTAGCTGCTAAAGATCCAATGGAACACCATAATAAAGTGATCTCCCACAGTTCAGGCTGCAAAAACAGGATTGCTGCATGTCTGTAATATCATATGTCATTCGGCATAATACAGAGTCACACATTTTCCCACTTAGAAACTGTGCTTTAAAAATCTGATTATGTGCAGGTAATAGGTCTATTTTGTCATTGTACATGTATTTTTCTGATTGGTACAACAGTTATGCTTGATTTTTCTTTTTCTTGACTAGATTAATTGTAGTATAATTTATAAATGAATTAAAGTGATAAATGTTACTAAAGAGGCGATGAAATGTTAAAGTAAAAACTGAAGTTAAAACAACAGATTGTTTTTCTTTTAATTCTATTGACCAGTTGTTTTGTTGTAATTTAGACTCAACCATAGAAAAATATACCCTTTTTGTGTTAAAAGGTTATGTGAAGGTAAATGTCATTTATTTGTTCATTCATTGAGCAAATCATCTTTGCTATTTCTCTTGTAAGGTTGATAAATGCAAGGACTGTATGGCTCAATATTGTTTCTTCAGTTAGCCAGACTACCTCTCCCAAAGTCAAATGCATAAATGCTATGTACAGTGCAAAAAATCTCACTAATTACCCATTGACACACTGTGAAGTTCAACAACCTATACAAGAATAGATTTTGGGGAAGCCAGGATGGCTCAGTGGGTTAAGCACTCACTTTGTAGCCCCGGGGACCGAGGATCGAATCCCGGCCCCAGCCCGTGCAGACCCATATGCTGAACAAGGGAGTGCCCCCAGTTCAGTTCTCACCAGGGTGAGACCCCGGCCCAGTTCCTGCCCTGTGCAGCCCCGCCCACCTGTGGAATGAAACTATGTGGAAAAACCAATGATGTGCAACTATGGAGACTGCTCTGGGCCCTCCCCCTTCTTTCTGTCTCTGTCTCTGTCTCTGTCTCTCTCTCTCTCTGTCAAAAACAATAAAAAAGAAACATTTTAATTTTTAAGACTTCTCAAATATTTCTCTCTCACATGAAAAGTATGTGCAAATAACGTGAATGTTAGAGCGGTAATGATGGTTGAAGAATTTATTCATATCTCTGAAGATAATTTATTTAAAATTCTGATTTTCTAAGTAGACTGGAAAAGACTTTTAGATAAATTCAGAACAAGGAATACTGGCATTTATTTGAAGATGGGAATGAAATGTGTGCAATAAGTGTGCATTATATAACATGAAGCTGGCAGTCTTAGGATCCCTTGATTGAATTATATTATTTTCTTAAAAAACTTAATAAAATCTCTGTTAGCTGAGTCTTGTTCTGCTGTTAAGAGTAATATCATACATCTATCCTATCATTACAGTAATGATATAATATTAACCTTTTATGGAAGGAGAAAATGAGGCATCGATACCAGTTTGAACCCATTGGCTCTGAAACCCTATTATTTCCCTTATACACAACTCATTTACAGATGCAAAAGACATAGTGTAACTGGCTGTGCTCTTTCCCCACATTATTTCAAAAGTTCAAAGAGATGCTAAATAATACCAGAAGTTGAACTATTTGAAGAAAGGTTTTCTCTCCTTTCATTTTTCTGTCTGAAATTCTGTTCAGCATTGAAGCAAGCTTCTGTGATTGAAGGTGGTAAATGATAGATAGGGTTCAATAGAGTTCTGTGGTGAAGGGTAAGTATTTTAGTGTGTCCGTGACCTGACCCAAAGGCTATTTCTAGCAGTTTGTCATTTAGTACAGAGAAGGTTAGTGAGGTCGTGTTGATATACGATCTTTTATGCTCTGAATTTATCACTGCAGTTGGACCAGCCCTACAATTCTCATTAACAATGAGCAGTTATCTTTTGATACTAAAGAATGGAATAAAACAATTGCTTTGCTTTATTTTCCAAACAGCAATATAAAGAAAATCAAGTATTTAGCTAGATAATTTTAGAGTGTTCTTGATCTTTACCCATAGAAATAAAAACAGTGTTAGCATTCTCATAAAGAAACCAAATAAGATCACATGGATGGGATTGCCAGAAAGTGTCTAAACCTTAACAGCATCGTGATAACCATTTATTCCTAGTAGAGAATGAGATTACCTTTTAAAAAAAGTTCTGGCATCTTAGCATACATTACAAAAGCAATAGAATTCTCTAGGGAAAGAAAATACCAAAGAAACCAAAATGCATTGTGGGATGGGAGAAAAATATGCCAGCCTAGGAACTAAGAAACCTGAGTTCTAGTTTCTGATTTGCCCAGGTATGAGCTAAATGCCATGGCAACAAAGATCGTACCTCTCCTTATCTGGTCATATACCTTGCTTGCATTTCACAAACAACTTCCTGCAATGTTTCTGAGTCAACTGACAGATCTAACAAGTCCCTAAATTCCTCTGTCCCACAGACCTTTCTAATTTTGTCAGATTCATCAGTGGCTCCAACAGCATTGCAAATAAAGGTAAAATATTTTAGGAGGTTTCACAAAGTCTTTCAGGGTCTAAACCGCCCTAGCACATCTCCCTCAGTTTCCTACCTTCTTCCCAATCCTCTTGCTTCTGCTCTAATAGTCGGAATGCCATATTCCTCACCACTGACCCAACTAACCCTTAATTCATGTGATTAAGTCATGGCTTAATTCACCTTCATGGCTTCCTCTTACAAGAAGTTTTCTTGACCCTTCCTTCAGGGTTTGGTACCATCTTTTGTTATGTTACAGCACTTAGTCTATTATAATAATCTGTTTATTAATCTGTTCTCACTCTCTACCCATTAGACTAAAAATTCTCAGCAAATGGTAGTATACTAACTAAAGTGAAAATCTATCCTTTTTCGGATTTTTTTGGGGGGAGGGGAATGGAGTTGAGTCATTGGCTAATGAGTCAACATTAAGAAATCGAGTCATCATTTTTACTAGGAGTTAAATTCTGGCTGAATGCTCTGGTGAAAAGTAACTGATTGATTAACTTAATTAACTTTAATTCATTTGACTATTAATATTAATCTTGTAGGAACAGTTAGTTCCTTTTACTTTTTAAGCAAAAGAATATTGAATTGGCTGTGAATAAGTCCCTTTCTGTTTTTCTTCATTCAATCTCCCCATTTCCTACCCTATCTTGGTTTTATCTAATCATAGAGTTTATAGCTGGCTGTCACCTATTTCTGCCAGAAAATATAGAGGCAGCTTGTAATAATGGAACAAAAGATTACTCCCTGTAGAATCAGAAAATCTGAGTTTGAGTTTGTCATTTTTAAGTGTGGAGACTGGGCAATAAACTAAGTCTTTTGAACCTTGCTTTCCTCTTCTATAAATTAGGATGTATGCTAAGGACCAAATGAGATTATATGTGCTATGAAAGCACTTCACAAAAAGTTAAATGTTTAACAAACATGTCATTATTACTTCAACTCTAAACCCAAAGCATTAGTATTATTTATAGCTAGCTCGCCAACCTAACTTTTTCTAGAGATACTATACCAGGCCCTCCCCCCCCACCCCCACCCCCAAAAAAGAGTAATTTTAATTTTCTCTCCTTTGCTGAGAGGTTAGGATAGAAACCAGAAACACCCCTAAAGAAAGAAGAAAGATCAGTGAATCAAGCAGCCCAAATATAACCCACATCATAGATAATGGACTCTGGGAATTTAGGAATAGACACCTCTGGCCTAAAGAACTACCCCTTGCCTCAGACATTTCTCTCTCTGGCCAGAAATTCATGTTTAGGGCCACTGTAGGCAACAATGGGAATTCAGAGCACATCAAATGTCTCCACAGTGTCTCATGTTCTGAAAATGCTGTTGCAATCTATTCTATATCCTGTGCCTCATAAGGACTAGAGAAGTATGTTAATATTATCCTTGGACCAGAAAAGGAAGACAGCTAGCACTTAAATGATTTACCTCCGGTCACACAGAGAATTAATGGTGATATTAACATTCACAGGGTTTTCTCTCTGGGGCAAGGAGAACTCCTTTATTTCTCTAGTTGTGGCTTTTCTGTCTTATGACCAGATTTACCAGTCTTCCAGGAAGGTGACCTTGAAGTACTGTTAGGAGTCTTAGGGAGCAAGTACAAATTCTTGCTGGCTTAGCTATTCCCACTTGCCATAGGAGGTAGGCATAATTTTTAGTGGAAAAAAATAATGTATAGAAAGAAGTTGATCTATAATTAGGCAGGAAATAAAAAAGAAGAAATAGGGGGGTACATCGGTGCTTTGTTCTAAGAATTTGATGTTTTTTTCTAGTAGACTAGTGATTCTCAAATAGCTGATTTTCTAAGAATTGGAGTTAACTGTATTAAAAACAATCTGTATATAATAAAGCCATTGTATGTGGTTATTCCCAATATCTATCATTACTTTGACTGCTATTTCCCATTTTTCTCTTTGAGAGCATATGGTTAATAAATTAAGTAAACTTGGAATTCTAAAATATGGAAGTATGGAATGGGGCTCATAGCTGGAATGAATGTGTAGAAAGGTATAGGTCTCTGGCATTAACCTCTTCACTAGCTATTTCTATATATGTTTTTAATAGACAGGTGGTAATAGGAGGGTACAGTTTCATCTCCTTTTAAGACAGGCATGGCACAGAGCTTGCTTTGGTCGTTAAAATATGAGCAGAAGTGACATATATTGCTTCTAAGTGAAAGCTTTAAGAGCTAGTGTGAGATGTACCATGAGGCTTGTTTCCTTCTACCACAGTGTCTGGTGTTTGACTATGTTCCATATAGTGAATAGTCTTGCTTTTTGCCTGGTACTAAACTGAGACCAAATGGAACAGAACAGCACCCAACTTATGGTGGCAGTGTAGTTTGAGAGGAAAAAAAAAATTTTTTTAAACCACTTAGATTTGTGGGTTGTTAGTAATCAAAGCATAATAAATACTGTCCTACCTGCTACAGTTCACCTTATTCAGAAGGAACAGATATACTAAAGGAAAGACAAGACTAGAAAAACATATGAAAAGGTACACATTGAAGGGATAGCTATGAACCTAAAGGGGAAAGTAGAATGCAAAGTTTCTGAGGGAAAATAAAGGGAGTAGTGGAAAAGTGACTTCATATGGAGGTATCAGCCAAATGCTTTCCTAACACATGGTAAGACTGGCATCGTGGTCAGCCACCACACCGAGACATTATCCATTTGAGATTATGTCAAAAATTGTGTTCTGATAAAATGGCAGAATCTGATAAGTTCTTGACTTAATCAACAAAATAAAGTTACCTTTCAAAAAGCAACATTTTGGTTTTCCATAAGCTGGGGAGACAGTGAGGGGAATGGCAGATTGGAATTAAATTGGCTCAATAAGTTAAGAACTGCTTAATATTTAAGAAAGTAATGGAAAACCTGGGAGATACATAGCAACCAAAAGCAGGAACACTGGATGTAAAAAGGTGCCCCAGCTTTTAGAGACACGAATACAAAAAGTTTAGAGAAAATATATTTATAATACCAGCATAATAAAATTTAAAAGGCATTAGAAATCTGGCAAGATGTATTATATCACATTATGATAAGGTGACAGATAATACTGATTAGGAACCCTCAGTCATTGCAGGGTAGTATATTATTCCATTAATCAATTCACTAAATGTTTATTGAGCAACAATTTGGAGTTAGGAATTGTGTTGAAACACTGGGGGTGGGGGTGGGGGGGTTCAAAGAAGATATAATTCCTACCCTCAAGGAAGTTACAGTAAAGTGAAACAAACAGATAATAACAGTCCCCAGCTGATGTTTATGAAATACTTAGTATTTGCTAGTAATTATGACAAGACCTTTACATAATCCCCACCCCCCTGATTTTTATAAGCCTGCTGTATAGGGGGTTATTATCCTTTTTAAAAGCAGAAGAAACTGAGGCTCAGAGAGATGAAGTAATGTGGCCCTGCATTCAGATAATAACGAGCTAAACTAGAATTTAAAATAAATTTTATGTGATTTGAACTTCTGTATTCTTTCATACATACCTTGATGCTTTTTATATCTAACTTTCAGATTATGTCGTATTACTTTATGTTTTTGAAATACTGTGTGTGTGTGTGTGCGCATGCATGAACGCACATACTTTAAATGAACAATGGCTTTATTCCACAGGGGAGAAAAACTACTTTCTTATATGATTACATTTTGCTCATTTGTTTTCAGTTTAACAGAAAGATGGTTTTAGGAACTCATGGTTCATTAATGATTTATAAGTCATATTTTCAGAACCTTTCGTGTAAGCCACATGCAAAATACTGCTTTGTTTTTCAGCAGAGTGCAGAAATCATTATTTTATACAGTAAAAAGGATACTCAGATAAAATCTTCTCTAAAAAGACAAGCAATGATCAAACTATTTTTACTAATGTTTAGCTCAGGGGCAAAATTCTGTTCTTTTAAGAACATTTAGTCATTTTTTTTTTTTAGGCGTTGAGTCCTTAAGAATTAAAAAGGGAAGTTTTACATATTTTTTTTTCAGAAGTCCCAGTAATGTACACCTATAAATGGAGGAATATTTGGCATCTGAGACTGCAACTCACCCTTTACTACAAGCCGAACAAACAGCTAAATTGATTTTAGCATTCTAGAAGAAAAATTGCACCTTTGGTGCTGAATTGCTTCCTTATGAGTGCTGAGCCAAATATTAATGTAGATTTGAAAGGAAACAAAAAGCGTTCAAACTCTAATGTACCTCAGGCTTATAAACTGGAATTCAGCCACTTTAAGTTGGATGTCTTAAAGCAAAACTACTCTTATTATTTTGATATTGCTACTCTGACCCACCGTTTATATACCACATAACAATGCTATAAATTCTTCAGACAATGGAAATGGAGAGCTCGATGCTGGAGGCTCCTGTGGTAATGCTTACTCCGGGGAATAGAAACTCACACAGTCAGCCCATTTCTTAGGACTTGTAAGGACATGTGACATTCCGCTTAGAGGCCTCTCTGTGACCTGGTGCATCAAAGGAAAATTTAGTGCTTGTTATGCTTCTCAACTTTTGTTGCTTTATTCTTATTTTAAAAGTAATACATGTTCGTTATAGAAAAACTAAGAATTTCAGAGAAGTAAAAATATACACGCTGTCTCTAATATTTTGTTATTATATATCATCCCTTAAAGATATTTGCAATGATCTTTGGAAAGATAGTGAATGTTTTTAAAAAGCTATTTATTTATCTATCCATTTGTTTATTTTAAACACACATTAAAGGCAACATTTTGGAGGGCAGAATACGCTTACAGGTGATGACTAAGAAATTAGTATTAGGTTTTAGTTTTGACAGCTTATCTTATTTTCTACCCACTGAAGATCCTGTCCCAGACCCAGCCTGGGAGCTGGATGCCAGGGCTTAGTGCCTTCTCAGTCCTTGCTTCCCTTTTTAATAAGACTGGGGTTCTTCCTTGGCCCAGCCCGGATATCAACCTCTGTCCCTGGGGATGAGCCTGGTTTGTGTAATGCTGAAAGAAGGATCCAGTTGGGATGTTCTGCTACCCTGCTTAGCCAGCCTTGCTACTAATGGTTTCTGGAATGTCTAACAAGCCCTAAAGAATGTTACTTTGATGGCCTGGAGCCCTCAGGAGTCACTTCTGCAGGATCCATGCCATCTTTTGAGACTGGCCTCTGGGGTTGTGCTTAAACAGTTCACCATTTCACATAAACATTTTTGTTTCACCCATCATACAATGTGGTGAGTTCCTACTTTTTGGAAGATTGTCTGGGTCCAGGGCTATCACTGTGAATAACGCAGTCTCCACCTTTATGGAGTGGGTCTCTTTTTTAGAAGTCCTGGAGAATTTGAAGGGGAGAGTGAGACAACATGAGGGAGCCATTTGTTGCATCCAGTTGGAAAATCTTCTCTTGAAGTCATTTTCAACAAGGTGGTAGGTTATGTTTAGTTTGGAATGATTGTGGCATTGGGCATTTTTGATGTCTTTAGCATGTGCTTATTTCTATGGTTTTCCCTTTTAAACTCATGACAATCCTTGTTAACATAAGCTTGGAAGAAAACAAGTCACCTAGGATATTTAAACTGCACTTAGGTTAACATGTGTTAGAAATATATTACCACACATACAACTAATTGGGCCTCTGCCATCTATACATTCCCCACCTTTGGGAGTGTATGTTTAACAGTGAAGTGTGGGGTTCAGAAGCAAAGAGACAGAGATGACTCATGGATCATAATATTATCATAATTTACACAAGATTATAACATTTGATCCACTGAATTCCAAATCTGCAGGTATCTACTTTTAGAAATTGAATTTTTAAAAATGTTTTATTTTATTGTTTGAGAGATAGAGACAGAGAGAAGGGGGAGGGCCCAGAGCAGTCTCCATAGTTGCACATCATCAGTTTCAACATAGCTTCATTCCACACAGGTGAATGTGGGGCTGTGCAGGGCAGGAGCAGACTGGGGGCTTCCCTCCTAGGAGACACTCTGCAGTTCAGTATGTGGGTTTGCACAGGCTGGGGCTGGGATTTGATCTCTGGACCTCGTGGTTGCAAGGCAAGCACTCAACCTGTTGAGCTATCCCGGCATCCCAGAATTTGAATTATTAAGCAAGTGAAAACAACTTTTCCTTGTTTCAGCGTCAAGTGTATATGTACACTGGCCAGACTCACAGATATAAACACAAATGGTCTAGTATGAGACTTTGATTGTAGAAATGATAAAACTGAGCCAAAGTTAAAGGGCTTGAGGTTTCTTCACTTCAGAATTTTAACATCCAAAAGCAATTAAAAGTGTGAAGGGAGAAAGGTCTATATCCAAAAGAAAATTTCTTCAAAAAGTGTCAGGAAAATGAAAATAAAAATGAATTAATTAAATATGTAATTAAATCAAATCCCAATAATTTTCAGCCTGATATTCAAGGCCCATTTCCTATTTCTAACTAACAGGAGTTCTCCAATCTTGCCAAATCAATATTTGAACACAATTAGCATTTTACCACAGGCATATTGATACATTATACTATTCAGCATGCTAACCCATGGCCTTGAATTCTTCACACCTCGCTCAGAAAAATCCAGCCCTCCTCCACCCCCCCAACCCCCCACCTCCCAAGAAAAAAGAAAGAAAAATCCAGTCCTGATTTTCTCCAGACAAATGGGTCTTTCTTGGTTCTGGATCCCTGGCTCACATCTACTCTGTAAGGAACACATTTACTTGCATGTACAAAATTTAACTGTGGAAATGTAATAACTCTTCACATAATTGATATTTGGTATCCCCAAAAACAGCTTATTTTTTCCCTCCCCAAGATATTTTACAGCTCCGTGAACTTGCTAGGATATACCAGGAAGAATCTGTTGCTGCTCTCTGGATTTCTTTTTTTTTTTTTTTAAACTCTATTTTTTTTTTTAATATATTTTTATTTATTTATTTATTTTGACAGAGGAGAGAGAGAGAGAGAGAGATACAGAGACAGAGAGAGAACTGAACTAGGGGAACTCCCCAGTTCAGCATATGGGTCTGCACGGGCCGGGGCCAGGATTCGATCCTCGGTCCCAGGCACTGCAAAGTGAGCGCCCAACCCACTGAGCCATCCCGGCTTCCCTTGGATTTCTTTTTTTCAAGCATTATATAAGGATATCAGCTGCCTCCCTTCTTATCTTCACTGTGGTCACCATTATATCCACTCTGTAAGACGTGGTCAAAGCTGCTAGTGAGCTTAGAACTCATCACAAATAGCTTCCTTCCCTGACTTCAGGTCACCTCTGGAAGTCTTTCTGAAATACTGAGACTTGATTTTTCTAATTAACGTTCCTGCTTTTTCACCCAGCTCTTGCATAATTGACTTTGCCACTTTGGACTTAATACTAACTTTAGACTCTTGTCCTTCTTGAGGCTGCAGTATTTTTCTAGGGCTGACTAACCTTACAATCCCAGATCCTGAGACCCAGTGAAGGTTAGAACTGCCTCCAATCTGGAGGGAATGAGAAACCCAGGAATGTAGGTCACACCCAAGGATGCTCATTGGTAATGACTGAAACACCCGGGACTAGGTTGTCAGTTCCTTTCTCTCAGTTTATAGTAATTATCCTACAAGTGCTTCAACCAGCAATATCCACTCCTGGTGCCCACTCACATATAACACTAAAAGAATACATGAGCTTCTTCCCCCTTTATGAGACTGATATTTATATTTGGGTAAATGACTTTTGAAAATTTTCTAGCTTATATTTTTCCACCACTATGGCTCAGTTGTTTGGTAAGTAAATATGTCTAAGATTATCTTAAAAAAAAATCTAACATTACCTGCTGATGAAAAATAAATCCTGGTAATGGAAAAAACAAAAAAATAAAAAACAAACAACACAAAGGATTTAATTTTATTATCCTTCTTTCTTAGTAAATTTGAGACAATGTAATTGAAATGTCTCTCCTCTTTCAGAAGATAGAAGGGCGATATTATTAACAATCAACCATTGATTTTCAGATTTACATTGTTTTGGGTCATTTGCTATATTTCTTTTCAGCAAATTATTTGATGGCAGTAAGGAAAATGTTCTATAAAATGAGCAAGTAAGATGCAATATTTCAAACTTAGGTCCATGGGGTAATTCTAGCTGTGGGGTAAAAGTAATTTGTGGGGTGGCTAATTTTGATGGAGATTTCTAAAAGAGGCAACCAGGACATAAGTTTATATATCTCAGACTGGCATTGCATTCAGTCTAGAGAAAGTAAATAAAACATAATTGATTTTTCTCTGGAAGACATGATATTTTACTGCAATATGTAAAATGGTACATGGTCAATAAATTAAATGGGGAAGCCGGGATGGCTCAGTGGGTTAAGTGTTTGCTTGCAGCCCCAGGGACCTAGGATCAAATCTTGGACCTGGCCTGTGTGGACCCATATGTTGAACTTGAGTGTACTTCCCATGCGGGAGGCCCCCAGCCCAGTTCCTGCCCTGCGCAGCCCCTGCCCACCTGTGTGGAATAAAACCATGTCGAAGACCTGATGATGTACAACTATGGAGACTGCTATGCCCCCTTTTCTTTGTCTCTCTCTGTCCCTATCAAAAACAATACAATAAATCTTTTAAAAAGTAAATTAAATGGTTTTATTTTTTAAATACAAAACTGCTGTACTTAAAATATCTTTAGAAGAAATTAGTATCTTAGCTCTTTTAGAATCACATATCAAGAGCAATATTATGATGTCCCTTTCAACTGAATAGTACATACAATTTGGAAACTTTATGTTTTTCAGTAAAAATGCCCTCCCCTATGCATGGAATTTTAAAGGTACACTCGAAAGCTCATTTAAAAGTGTTTGAGAAAATTAGCTGTAAAATTTAGGGCAATATATCAGAAATATTTTAAATGTATAAAACTTGATTTCGTTCAGCAAAAAGGAATCAGTGAATTCTAGAAATCCTGTATTCTAAATTTCATGAAGGTTGTTGAATATTTAGCAAGATCAAAAGGGACTCTATTTCTGACATCATCTACCAAAGGCAATTCTCAAGCAGTTGGTTAATTTGGTAGACATTTATTCAAATAATGGAGGCTTATATCACACATTCCTGTTTAAGGCACTACCACAATAAATGGCAGAAGTGGGATCCTAAATTGAACTCCTGATTAATCAATTCTCACAGTACAGAGAGAGTACTTAGTGGATGCAAAAATATATCAACTTGACAGTTACCTGACTAGCCTTTCCTGCTGCTGACACTTTGTCAACACATGATAGCATACTTGGCATTGTTTGACTCTGCTCTGAAATGCAGAAATAGGCAAATTGCCCTGGCTCTTTTTTGAAGTAAAATACATGCAGCCTGGAAGCTGACAGGCACTGCTAGGAGGAGCTAGGATATAAAGCCCTCAGAGACCTCTCAGAAAAATACCTGCAGGAGGCCATTAGAACAATAATGCTCTGAGGTAAGATTCTCTCTAAGAAGCTGTAATCAAAGAGCAGCATGAATCTTATATTCTTGTTCTTATTTTTAACCACAATTAATATCATCAGTTCCTTGGGCACTCAGTAAGAAACATTTCAAAAACATTCTGTGGGTACACCCCCCCCCCAAAGTGCCAAATACACGTTCTACACAAGCAAAGAATTTAGTGAAGGGGGAGACCTTTAAAAAAAAGAGTAAAAAGGAAATAACACAGAGGAACCTTTTTAAGTTTTTTTTTATATCAAGTCATTCATAAGTTATAATTGAAGGAATACCCCAGACAAACTTATGTAAAAAGTTCAACAGAACTCCTTTTCCCAGCTACTTGTCTCAGGAATGCTCCTATCTCTCATCCCCCTATTTCAGTATCTTACCAGAAGGTCTGGTAAAAGTTAATGATTAAACACACTGTCTATACAGCCAGGCAGATTTGAGATGAAAAAACAGGTTCTTCCAGTTACTTTGGGAAGTTGCTTAAGCACTCTTGGCCTGGTTTATTCATGTATAAAATGGGAATAATAATATGAACCTCTCCCAGGAAGTGAGGCATCTAGAGCCAGGGATGTTGTACAGGTTCAATAAATGGCAGTTGTTTTAATTATTATGAACTAATTCCTACTGAATGAACTTGATGTAACTGCAGCTCATCCCGAGGGCACTCCATTTTAGGAGAGATTTTTAGAGGATTGAAAAACTCTCAGGACTCCAACACGACAATTTATGGCAGGAATTTTAGGTACCCTGACAGGCTGGTGGGGAGTTAATTTTTGTTATGCCTTTCGAATAAAGGCACAGGCAGCTGTGAGCACTGAACCTGAGTCAGGAGACTTGGGTTCAAATGACAGTTCTGTCAGTTGCCAAGTGTGTGACCTTGGGTGCTTCTCTGTTTAATCCTTCATGGCCTAGGCTTTCTCTTGGGTAAGGTGGGGATAATGATATATCATAGGGTTATTAATAAGATTGCATGACTCAAGGCTCAAAAATAGGCGCTGTAAATGGTCAGTGCTAACTGTAAATTTTTACCATGGCCCATTCCTTGTCCTTGTCAGGGAACTTGCCCTACGAGTGATAAAAATTCCTTACCATAGACAGACACATACTAATCTGACTGGCTAACAGTAAGTCAGAGAAAGAAGGAAAGAAGAAAACAAAACAAAACATATTACAACATTCATTCATTTAGCTAGAGTTTGAGAATCATCAAAATTACTTAGGGAAATAACTATAGATACAAGCAACCAAATGAGTAAATCTCAAAGCATTAGGCTAAGTGAAAGAAGCCAGGCACACAATGCACATCAATGGATAACAAACTGTGATATATACATAGAAGGGAATATCATTTAGTCTTAAAAAGGAAATTCCAACACATGCTATAGCTTGGATGAATCTTGAGGACATTACTCTAAGTGAAATAAGCCAGTCACAAAATTATAGGATTATATAGTCACAAGTATTACAGGATTCCACTTATAGGTGCTGTCTAGAGTAGTCAAACTCATGGGGACAGGAAGTAGAACAGGTTGTCAGGGAGTAGGGAGAGGGGAGAATAGGGAGGTAGAGTTTAGTCAGTAGAGTTTCAGTCGGGAGAGATGAAGACATTCTCATGGACAGTAGTGGTGGCTGTATAGCAATATGAACGTACTTAATGCTATAGAACTATACACTTAAAAATAGTGCAAATAGTACATTTTATATTATATATGAGTATATTTTACCACAAAAAAACAAAAATAAGCCTGACCCAAATAGTACATACTATATGACTATGGAAAATTCTAGCACAGAAAAATCTGATCCATAATGACAGAAAGCAGATCGGTGGTTGTAAAAGTCCAGAAGATAACTTTCTGGGGTGAAGGATACAGGGAATATAACTTTCTGGGGCTGGAAGATACAGGGAATATACATTTCCAAAACTCATCTAATTGTATGTATTACATGGGTGCATTTTATTATATATAAATTGTACTTCATTGTGATGGTTAATTTTATGTGTCAACATTGTTAGGCCATGGTACTCTGTTTACACAATGGTTCAGATGAAGCTACTTTTTCTTAGATGTGATTAATATTTAAGTCAGCTGATTTTGAGTAAAATGGATTATCTAATAGCCTTTGTATGTGCAGTGGTAAGGTAGGGGGAGGCTCATGCAATCAGTTAATGTCTTCAAGAGGAAAGACTTGAGGTCCCCTGAAGAGGAAGGAATTCTGCCTCCAGACTTCCTTTTGACTCAAGACTGTAACATCCACTCTTGCTGAAATTTCCAACCTGCTGTCCTGTCCTACAGATTTGTAACTTGGCAGTACCCACAACTGTATGAGCCAATCCATCAAAATAAATCTATTTATAAATCTCTTTCTATATACCTCCCATTGGTTTATTTTTCCTCTAGAAAACCCTGACTAATGCACCCATAAAGTCACTTTGAAAAGAAAATTTCAAAATCATCTAGGATTCTCTATGAAAATAAAGATTCTTAGCCTCTACCCTGGACTTACTGAATTAGAATCCCTAGGGGTAAGACCTGAGCCTATGTTGTTCTAAAAAAGTCTTCCAGGTATCACATCTTCCCGTGCATAAGATACCCCATGTATAAGACAACCCCTACTTTTCTAACCCAATATTAAGAAATCAACACATGGGTTACTGCCGTGTATGAGACAACTCCCAATTTTTGGTCTAAAAATTTTAGACAGAAGTATTGTCTTTTACACAGAAAAATATGGTAATTCTGACATGTTCTGCAATCACATTAATTTAGCTAAATAACATTTTAAGAATTTTAAAACATATCAAACTATGTGTATATGTCATTTTATTGTGTGCTTCTGACTATCTTATATAAATAAGAAGACATTTTAAAAGGAGGCAAAATTTCCCCTCCCTCCCTCCCAAATGAGGTGAAGGAACATAATGCAACCATTGACTATTCTGAACTTTGGTCATCATTCATCTAACAGATGGTAATCAAGTACATATAATATGTGAGGCACAGTTCTACGGTCTGTAGAGATGAACAAGCCAGACCAAATTCCTGCCCGCATGGAGCTTACACTCCAGGAATTGGGGACCTCAAGAGAGAAGCCAACTATGCCTTCACCCTGAATACAGTTTTTTTTCCACAAGATAAAAACTGCTCAACAGGCATTATGCTGGACTCTGGCCAGCAGATTAAAAAAGAACAAAAAGAACACAAACACGCAGAACGTACACCGTGTATTTTTATCACACAATTTAACTGAGTCTACTGAAGCAAGACTTTAGCAGCACCTTGGAGTGATGAAGACAACTGCTAAGAATAAAAAGTATGAGAAAATAGAGTAAGCAGTTATCTCCAGTGCCATGTGAATGTCAGTTAGTGAATCTGGGCTTCTGATAGCTCCCCAGCCTTGCTCTTTCAACTTTTACTTGTTACAAATATTAGGGAGTCACATATGTTTGGCAGTGAAGAAAAATTGTTGCTAAGGCCTTGTCATTGAGAAATGGCTGCTGATAAGTTATTTCTGTCTGTAATGGGCAAAGCTAACTCCAATAAAAGGAAAAAGCAAGTCTCTGCCGTGTTCTTAGTTCATTCTTCATACATTTAATAAACAGAGATTGTAACAGTAACGGACCTCATAGATTGTGTGAGGGCAAATGGGAACAGCAATCCCTAACACAATGTCTGGAACACAGTCAGCTCTCTGTAAATGGTAACAATCATCACTGATATATTAGTCTCACCTTTAGCCAGCACCCTTCCAGGAGCTGGAGCTGCAAAGACCATTGGAATAGGCCCCCTGCAACAAGAATCTTAACGTCTAGCAGAGGGAAGGATGCCAAACAAATGAAACACTCTAATTGCTATTGTAGGGATCAGTGGTGTTACTGGAAAGGAGTTCTCTGTCAAGGACAGAAAGGAGGAGAGAGAGTCAGATGAGCCTTCCTGGAGGAGGTTTGGCCAATGACTTTTTAATTTTTTTTTTAAAGATGTATTTTTATTGTTTTTGAGAGAGAGAGAGAGAGAGAGAGAGAGAGGGAGAGAGAGAGAGAGAGAGAGAGAGAGAGAGAGAAATACAGAGAGACAGAGAGACAGAGAGAAGGGGGAGGGCCCAGAGCAGTCTCCATAGTTGCACATTGTTGGTTTTTCCACATAGTTTCATTCCACAGGTGGGCGGGGCTGCACAGGGCAGGAACTGGGCCAGGGGCTCAACCTGGTGAGGACTGAACTGCAGGCACTCCCCAGTTCAGCATATGGGTCCACATGGGCCAGGGCCGGGATTCGATCCTTGGTCCCCGGGGCTGCAAAGCGAGCGCTTAACCCACTGAGCCATCCCGGCTTCCCCAGTGTTGACTTTTAATGTCACTGCAATTGTGTAAAGGCAGTTTCATTTGTGAGAAAAGTTGTTCTGATAACATTATCAAAGATTTTATATGAAACTCATGTATGTGGTCATTCTCGTTGATACTGTTAAAGTCTCATATTGTTAGATTAGATATTTAGGCTGTGATAGAATTAAAGCTGGGTGTAAAGAGTGTGTTATTTTTAGATCTAGGACAGAATCAGACAAGTTTGAACTGCAAAGAACTTTATAAATCATGTAGTCTCAGCAAGATGTCGATTGTGATCCACCGGTAGACCACCAAGCAATTTGGGGTGACTGCCTGAATAATAAAATAAATAGCTAATGGACCACAACACTTGGAGAAGTAGCCCTTGCCCTGAAAAAGTCTTCCCAGGCCTGTTGTACTTTATGATTTCATTCTACTACGGAGAAAATTGAAGTAGACATAGGAATTTACAAGCACAAACACAGTTTCAGTCTCCATAGAACGAAGTACCGTATATATGATGGCTGTCTGGAAAGTATCCAGCCATGTAAGCTTTCTCATTATATTAACAACAGCTGCATTTTTTCTGGACAGCCATTGTATATTAGTGACGATCCACACCTGTTTGTTCTGTACTGTGCAATATGGCAGCCACTAGCCACATGTGGTTATTTAAATTTAAAATAATTACAATTAAATAAAGTTAAGATTTCAGTTCTTCAGCTGAACTAATGACATTTCAAGTGCCCAATGTGACTATTATCTCCCACATTAAACAGCACATCTATAGAACATTTTTAACATCCTAAAATGTTCTAGTGGGCAACACTATTTTAGCATTACACAATGAGAGAGAAAGTAACTTTAGTCACTATTAAAAGAATTTCATAATGAATAAAGAGCTTATTTAACATTATGGCCAAATTTTCCAAATGCGCTTCTAAAATTACCTATGTAATTGCAAATCTAAAATTTTCTATGCATAAAAAAATCTACCTCAGAACACAAATGTGTCACAGGACAAACTGGGCAGGCATCATCATACACTACATAGCTTTACAGATGCATCAAAGTTGCTTGTGTAGTTTTTAAAATGGGGTGGAAACCATATTAATAATCCAATTGTCATACGTCTTAGGAGCAATCTAATGCAAATACCTAATAAAGAGATTTTCAAAAAGAAGTAGAAGGAGGTAAATGAAATGGAAGCAGACCATATTTGAGGAAAGCATTCATAAAATAGGAAACACAGTAGCAAATATGAGTTTTGTTCTCCAAATGTTGCAAAAGTAAACTTTAAAGAAGTTTGTGACTTTATCCTACAGATTTAGCAAGTAAAAAGTGTAAAGCATTTTTCCTCTTTCAAGTTTAAAAATACATAGAAAACCAGTTTTTGAAAGATGTATTTTAAAAGAGTATGTCATATGGAGAGAAAATGTTCTTAACCTTCTTGGGAAACACTGTTTTTACAGATGCTTAGAAATGGAGGGAGGAGGGTAATTTGAGATTTTAAAAAAATTAAAAAATTTTTTTTAGAAAGCTGACTTTTGAAAGACCTGAGTATTCTATTTTAAAGTTTTCTCCAATGCCTAAGAAATCAGGTAGCTACCAAAATACCTTTGTCCAAAACATCTTCTTTTCACGTATAAAAATTCATGAAATTCACTTTCATAAAAACGACTTGTTGCCATTTGCCCCTATATTTCTCTCTCTGACTAGTGAGAGTCCCTAGCAGAGCTCACCGTAGGCTCTGGCCTGAGTCCTGTGGGTACCAGTATTCCCATGGGGCCTTTCACTGAGGCCAGGGGAGTGACTGGTATTGTTTCCATTTGAAAATTTCTCCCCTATTACCATTTGGTGGGCTTTCTCTTTCAGCTTAACTTTAAAAAAAAAAAAAAAATTTTTTTATTATTGGTAAATTTATTAGAATGGCATTGGTTAGTAAAAAGAGCTTAACTTTTTAATATTTTACTTTATAAATATTTTGAATCTTTATCTTCTTTGCATCCTACATTTTAAAGTTGCTTTTCCATATTGACGATTCAATTTTTTTTCAGTATTTTCACAGCTTATATCCCACATGTTCTCAAACACCAGTCTAACTGCTGCTGAAAGAGACAAAATAAGAAAAACAAAGACCATGCAATGACCATAGTATGGTATGGTATAGAGCAGGGGTTCCCAACCTTTTTATACCCTAGGGCGCATTCTAAAATATCAGTAGGGCAGCGGGCACCAGCTATTTCTAAGGATATTTATTATTGAACAAGAATAAAAAATAATAAACAAAAATAATTTTAAAATAATAAATTTATTGAACAAATTATATACACACAAAGAAACATATATACAAAATGTAATACAAAGTAAATAAAAAACACACGTATAATAAAATCATTAAAAAAAACATAAAAGAAAACATAAAAAAAACCAATCTGTCAGTGTGATCTTTTGCATTGCATTTCATTGGCCAGTGCCTCGTAATTAGGAGAGTATGACGACAAACCTGTTAGCAAACAATTATTAAGATGCTCATCAGTAAGTCGAGATCTATATCGTGATTTTATTAAATTCATGTTTGAAAACAAAGATTTGCATAAATACGTTGACCCGAAAAACGATTTGATTTTATATGCCGCTATTTTTAAAAATGGGAACCTTTCTTTGTCGACTATGTTCCATAAGTCCTCTGATATTAAGGATTTTAGCAAAATATCGTTCTTAAGGTTCAAAATTTCTAACTCTAGTTCTTCTGC
>PVKE010027625.1:0-21471 GCA_004027555.1 Craseonycteris thonglongyai | reverse complement strand
GACATGTAAACTGTCTACTGAGTGCTCCTGGTCACAGGGCCATTGAAATGTCTTTCTGCCCCAGGCAGCACTATATTCAGAAACCACAGGGAGAAGATGCTAATACTTGATGACCTCACAATTCTGTTACTTAGTGGATACTCAAGAGAAACTCAGATTCAAGTGTTGAAGCAAAGGTCCACAAGGGTGTCTTTTTCAGCGTGATTTGTGGTAGCCAACAATTGGAAACAATACATGTCTATCAATATGAGAGTGACAAATTGTATATTATAAATTGTTTGTTGACCTAATACACCTAAACCTTCATTACAGCAAATGCAGTAGGTTGCCTACATACATATGGATGATCTGAAATCTTAATATTGTGTGAAGAATGCAGTACATGTGGATGAAAAGCTTGCAAATAATATATGTGTTTTATGGCTATGCACAGGTAGTAGTAGCACAGTCACAGGCAGAGAGTGACATTGTTACATCTGGGGATACATTCAGGTGAATGGGGTTGGAGGAAGGTACGAAGGTAACTTAGCTATAGCTGCCATCATTTCCTCAGAAAAAGAACCATCTGAGGCAAATATGCCAAAATGGTTAGTATCTGTTAGATCTGGATGGTGAGAAGACAAATGAAAAATTTCTCTGAAGTATATCACAGTTTGATTTGGTGAGTGAATGTGTTACAGAAGTTTTAAAAGAATAAAACAATGAGATGAGGAGTGTTTGAATCCAGACACCCCAGCTCTTGTCACTGCTTTCTCACAAAGCTTGCTGTTCCTATGGGATGCCAGGCAGGCACCAAATGACCCTTTGTCACAGGTAATAGAGTAAGAATTCTTGCTTTGGATGAGCATGTTTTAGGTTATCTGGAACTTTCCTTACAAATTTAAGGTCTTTTGACAACAAATATTTGTGGGTATTCCAAATGTGACGACGTAGTGGCCAGGGGCCTGATTGTCTCTAAGGTGCTGGCCTGATTGGCATGTGTGGGTGTGAGGGAGGGGTCTGCCCCAATGAATGGGGCCGTCTAGAAGGAAAACCTCTGCCCTGGCCGCCTGCGCTCTTCCTGGTAGTAAGAGCTTCTGTCCTCTGTGGTTCAGTGTCTTTTGCTGACTTCCACCCTCTCCTTTCCACATTCATTCCCTCGACTGGTATTTTCAGGTGTGAGGCTGTATAGGCCTTCAGCCTACTCCCTGTTAGGACTGCATATCACCTGGTGAGGAAGGGGTTAAAAGAAGCTGACTTCCTGAATTCATCATCACTCTTGGGTTGCAAATGACAGAAAACCAGCTCACACCAGCTTAAGTCACAAATAAGATGTGTGTGGGAGAGGGAGGGGTTCTGTCCCTATGGGCCCACATCCCCAAACCACAAGGAAAGGCAGGCCTGAAATTGAGCTAGCCCCGAGAATAACTGGAATCACGACAGTCCTTCTCCTTTCTGTCATTTGGGTGATGGCCAAACCAGCTTTCTCCTGAGGCAAGAATTACAGCTGCAGGCAGATCCTGACTTATATCCTGCCAGCCTCACACTGGAAGAGGAAAAGAAAGATGCCACTGGTCCCAAATAGCACCAGGACACTGGGCAGTGCAGTTCACGCTTCCTTTTTTTGTCCTTGATCAAGTCTGAGAAAATCTTAGGAACAACCCCTGATCAGCCAGGCTTAGGGTATCTACCACTTACTAATTGTGAATCATTGGTCTATCTCATTTCTCTTTGCTTTTATTTCCTTTTCAAAGGACTAATAATAGGGGATAGTAATAGAATATTTCTCATAAGGTTATTGGGGTGATCCGTGTAAATCATTTAACACTGTGCTGGGCTCAGAGTAAAAGATGTTTTATAAGGAACAGCAAATGCATCATGGTCTGATGTAACAAAGCTGGTGCAGAGCTCTGATTGGCTGCGCCTGGATAAATAGGCCCCACCTAGTGGTGGGAGGCTGTGACCTGTTAGAGAAGCCTCCTGGGCAGATCCAAAGGACAGAGCAGAGTGCTTACTTGGGATCTTCCATTTCTCCGTAGGGTATGCTCCTTTGATTCTTGATGAATGTTCAGTGTTTCAATACCGCTCTTTCCTCTGACATCTGTTTATCTCTGGGTTTGGCAGCTCTTCAGGGAGCATGGTGTACCATTGTCCTAAACTATTTTGCTCTGAATACATGACTTAATGGTTTCTAGCTCCTTACGTCTTCCCCTCACACAATGAATGCAAATGGCCCCTGGATTTCACACCTACTTAGACATCTCTGGCCTATAAGTCTCCTCTCCTAAACTTTAGCACAAGCTTCTAAGGCTTGGCTGTTGAATGTTCTATCAACCCTACACCTCTGGTAAGATATTAATAAATCAAGGGGTGGGAGGGCATTATTTTTTGCAAGGTGTCCTGGCTAGACAAGTATTTACTCATTTAACCTAAGTACAGCCATTTCTGTGTACCTGTGCTTAAAAGGATTGCAGAAGGACAAAAGAAAAAAGCTGAAGCAGGGGGGAAAAAAAGGGAGAAGAAAACTAATCTTTAGTGTACATTATCTCATTTAACATTAGAAAGAGCCTGTGATGCAAACATGTATATTCCGTTTTGTTAACAGAGAAATTAAAGCCCTGAGAAGATAAATGCTGTGCTTAAGGTCACGTAGTCCTTGGAGGAGTAAGAGGAAATGAGGATGGAGATAAGGAAGCATGGTGGTGGCCGCATGGTGTCCTTGACTTCAGTTAATTTGTCAATTTTTTATGCAGTGTTTACTGAGTACCAACCTTGTAGTAGAGCACATAGAATATGCAAAACTTTTCCTGCTTCAAGGAACTGAGTCTATTGTGAAGATAGTTACCAAAATAAAAAAGGGCGCGGTTAAGTTTCAAAGTCACAGATAAAGCAAAGATGGGGGTAAGTTTCAAAGTCACAGATGAAGCAGTGCCTATCAGAGACGGGACCTTAGGACACCGTGGGCTGGGTAGCAGCCAAGTAAGGTCCAGAGGGAAGAGGCTCCTGCACCTGCCCCCAAGGGTTCCAGCTAGTGGCTGGCCTCTGTGGGTCACACAGAGCATAAAGGCAACTGCCACTGTGTTGAACTATGTGACTTTGCAGAAGAAACCCCTCTCCTGCTTCCCTTAAATGTCTCTCTGGCTACAGCCCAGCCTTACAAAGCCACACAATAAGCCCATCTAGGATCTCGAATCCAGGAAAGAGGGAGGAGATGGGATGGACATTCCATTTTATTGAGTTTCAAACTATGTTTTGTAAAAACAAAGGGCTACTTCCTCGGACTAAGAACTATTATTTTGCTGAGAAAGCAGTTCTTAAGACTAAAAGTGCTGACATTACTTAAAAAAAAAGAAAAAAGAAAAAAGAAATAAGCCCAATTCATACCTGGAAGCAAATTTGCAAAAAAATGTATTTTATGTTGCCAAGCCAAGGCAGAATTTTCTCTCATCTATTCCTCATCATTCTACTTCCCACCCCCCATTCTCACCACAAAGTACCACGTTTTTTTTTTTGTTGTTCTTTTTTGGGCGGGGGCTTTGTGTGGGGGTGAGGCAGAGATGTAACTAATGCCAGATCCAATTAATGAAATACATATTAAGAAGGAAAGAGACTCATCATTTTTGGTTGGGGGATATGTCTTTGCTGTCTTCTTAATTTAGCCATCTGATCATGCATAGAACATGACCACTGTGGTATGTAGAAGAACAAGTTCTATGTAATTGCTGTTTAGCTGTTTACTTGGGAGATCACTTTTGTTTTTCTGGGCCCTTTGCCTCAGTTTCCCCATGTGTAAAGTGACACTCATTGGTTTTCAAAGCAGGCTCTGCAGAGCCTTTGTAGGGGACCCCCTGAGGGACAGAGGCAAGACACAGAGTGTCAAATGCATGTGGCTCCAGACTCCTTCACCCCTAATCACTGCTTCAGGCCGAGCAGAAGTGTTTTGACCGGCTAGATAAATTTATGCTTTCTGGTAAAGTTCACCTGAAGACAGGGTGTTGTCTATCTGTCCCTTCCATTCAACACCCCATGGCTTTAGGTCATCACACTGAGTGCCTCTAGCATATGTGAATCTGCCACTGCTCTGAAGCAGAGGCTGTGCCTGCACCAATGGACTTCATTCTCAAAGGCTAGGTAGGGGCTACAGGGTTGGGTTTCAGAAAAGACAGGGAGCCTCGGTGTTTGGTGTTTGCAGCGGTCTTGGTGAGCCTTAGGGAAGAGGTGGAGATGTTACTACTGCAGGGAGTGATTTGCTAACACAAAGTGCATTCCTACTGTGGCCAGCTTAATGGCAAAAGCAGCCCGGCAGCATTGTGAGGAAGAACTTAGGGAGTCTGCATTGCGCCAGGAAACACACTGTCCTGCCTACCTATGACTGATGACTGGCATGTCACTAGTGGGAGTTTGGCTTTTAAAGTTAGGGATAATTATCTTTATTAAATATATTGGGGTGGCATTGATTCATAAAATTTTATGGGTTTCAAGTGCACATTTCTATAATACATCATCCATGTATGAAGTGTGGTCAAGAAATTTGCAGAATGAAGAAGTATAATGAAGAAGTTTTTTTTCAATATATTCATGCTTATCTCTAATACACTTTTCAGATCTTTCAATAAGTTTATTTATAACCTTGAAAAAAAGTTTTGTTTTTGTCCTCAAAATATGCTGAAATTGAAGCTTTAACCTCTCTGTCATCTGTAAGTTTCTTCCCTCAAAACGATTTTTTCATATTTGGGAACAAATCATAATCAGACAGTCAGGTCTGGACTGTAGGGAGGGTGGTTTAATGTTTGGAAGCCACAGTTGTGAAGAGTAGCCAACACAACATTGCTGTTGTGCAGGCTGTGTTGCCATGCAAAAGCATCATCCCTTCAGTCCACCGACCTCTTTCACAGATTCTTTGAACTGTTCATAGACTGGAATCATATTCTCCAGTTAGTGTGACTCCCTTATCCTTGTAATCAATCAGCAGGATACCCTCCATTTCCCAAAGAAATGGTCGCCATGATTTTCCAGCCAATTATGACAACTGGAGCTTCTTAGGGGGTGGCGTGCCGTTTTCATGCCACTGCATGGACTCCTGTCTTGACTCAGGCTCATAATGATGAACCCAAGTATCATCTCCAGTGACAGCCAGTTTACAACTTCATCTCTGTTGTCTCTGCAGAGGTCCGTAATCTGTCGTGAACACTTGCTATGCTGGTTTTGAAGTGGCATGAGCATTCTCGGCACCCATCTTGCACAGACTTGTGATATCCTTATATGCTGAGGAAAAAATATTCAAAACGGTTGTAGGGGATACTCTAACCATCTCTGCACACTGCTTTTTATTTGATCTGGCACCTTCTACTACAAGATTTCAACTTATTCAACAATGTCTGAGGAAGTGGTCTCAACAAGGTGCCCCAGACAGAGGTCATCTTCCATCAGCTCTCTGCCTTACTTGAAAAGGCTATACCATTTGTAAACCATGGGTGTCCCAGGACAACAATCCTTGTAAACTGCCAACCTCTCTTCCACAATGGTTTGAGGTGTTTTCCCTTGTTTTATGGGGAATTTAATAATGGCATGAAATTCCATTTTATCTTACTTGGGTCCCCGCCCCCTCCCCACCACCACACAGACACACATTTGAGCTGCTTCTTCAGCAATATCTGAAAGAATACAGGCACAAGTAGGCTGAAATTTAGCACATATACTAGTAATAAGTCACACGATCAAACCGCATGCACTAGTACTCCTACTTCTCTGATAACACCCATGTTCCACAAATTTAATGACCTTTCCTTGTATTGCAGTGTGTTCACTACCCAGAGTCAGTTCTCTTTCTATCATTATATATTTGGTCTCTGTTACCCTCTTCTACCAACCCCTTCCTCCTTATTCTCTGCTAACCGCTCAACAATTGTCTAGGCCTATGATTTTTGTTTATTTGTCATGTTTGTTGCTTTCAGGTTTACATATATGCCACATATGAGTAAAATCATATGGTTCTCAACGTTTCTTGTCTGACTTATTTCACTTAGAATGGCTATTATCAGCAAGATGAGTAATAACAAGTGTTTGAGAGGTTGTAGAGGAATGAGAATCCTCATACACTGCTGGTGGGAATGTAAATTAGTATAGGCACTATTGAAAATAGTATGGAGGTTCCTTAAAAATTGAGAATAGAACAAACATATAGCCCACCATCCCTTTTCTGGGTATTTACCCCAAAAATCTGAAAACATTCATTTGTAAAGATATATGCACCCCTATGTTTACTGAGGCATTATTTACAGTGACCAAGACATGGAAAGAATCAGGTATTCTTTGATAGATGATTGGATATAGAAGGAATGGTACATATACACAATAGGATATTACTCAGCCATAAGAAAAGATGAAATACTGCCATTTGTGACAACATGGGTAGGTCTTGAGATTATAAACTTAGGTTTGAGTTCCTAGAGGGTGAAGCACACATGTGCTTTTTTTCTAGTTATAGGATAACTGAGAATGTTATTATTTTTTTTTAGAGGTACTTGAACCCATAGGGTTCTATGAGGTTTGGGAGAGAATTAAAAACATATGTCAAAAATGGACATTTCCTCAGTTTACTGGTTCCTTCTCTACAGCCAAGTTTCAACATTCAGAGAATCATGGAATCTCCAACAGAAAGTCACCTTGCAGCATGTGCTCCAACCTCTGACTAACAATGAATACTGTCCTGACGTGTCAAGACCCTGATGTTACACACACTCATGGGGGCACGGATCTCATTGTCTCACAATCAAGACTAGTCAGTTTATGCAACATTCTGGATAAGAGGACAGTTCTTCCTTATATTGACTTAAAACTTTCAGTATTTCAGTAATTTTCACCCTTTGTTCTGGGAGATATGCAGAATTATTTTTCCACTCCTCCCAAAATAGTCTGCCAAGGGGCTCAAGGGTAAATATCTCTCATGCCCCGCTCTGCTACTGTCATCCATTTACCGTAGTTCAACATCTCAGTTTTCTTCCGTTCCCTCTCACCTCCCTGACCTCATGTCTGGATGTACTTATCTTGAGTTGTCAGGGACCCATCTTAAGTTTCAAACTCAAAACTGAACATAATAATACTGAGTACAAGGAACATCGAGCTATTCCTCTGCTAGGGTGGACATAATAGTTATACTTTGCTAGCCTAGGACTACATTAGCTTCTTGAGCATCTGTGTCTAACTGTTGTTAGGTTCGTACTTAAGAGAGATTTCTCATTCTTTCTTTATGTGCATGACTCTTACATCAGTTTTCTCCAATCTTTTTCTCAAGGGGTTGATTTTTTGAAACTTAGGTGGAAGCTGTGATTGTTCATTTTATGTGTCAATATAACATATTTGGTTAAACATTATTTCTACGTGTGTCTGCGAGAGCCTTCTGTGGAGAGATTAGCATTTGGATTGGTGGACTGAGTAAAGTAGATAGTCATCCCCATTGTGGCTGGGCACCAGCCAGTCCAGTGAAGGCCAGAATAGAACAAAAAAGGCAGAGGAAGTTTGAATTACCTCTGAATGAATTGCATGCTTGAGCTGAGGCACCTATATTGTCTTGTCCTTATCGCTCCCAGTTCTCGGGCCTTCAGACCCAGACTAGAATCTAAACCACCAGCTCTCAGGCTTGCAAACTACATCACGGGGTTTCCTGAGTTTTCAGCTTGTATATAGTCATTTGTGGGACATAGGCCAATATCTTCTAACAAACTATATTTATCTCCTATTGTTTCTTTTTCTCTGGAGAACCCTGACTAATACAGGTTTCTCTGCATTTTCCCCTGCTGATGTTAGTATTGTTAATAGCCAGTGTCTTCAGTTGAGGATGTTGTAACTCAACCTGTTTACTCCCTCTCTGGAGTAATTTTGGGCAGGTGCCTGGGAAGCTCACTTTCTGTGAATTCACTCTGGTTGTCACACCCTGGGCCTTGAGAGCAGTGTTTGGGTCAGGGCCAGCCCCAACGAAGTAATTGCTGGAGTAATAAATAGATAAGTGAATGGCTGACAAGGTCAAGAAGAGCGCTTAGGGCCCACCTCCAGCAATCTGTATAGGTCAACACACACAGCCATGAATCCACTTCCTCCATCCTAGACTATCTGCCATCTGTATTTCTGTATCTTAGCTTCAAGAATATTATGGGCTATTTAGTTAAATAACTTAAAACATTACAAAACGTTTTATCTCAGAGGAAAATGAGACTATTTTTACAAGGTTTTTAGTTAACTCACAAAGGATCTCTATGACTGCTTTCTTATATAAGAGATTCTGATCATTTCCCACCCTGGGGTAGAATTTCTGTTTGCGTGCAAAAACTTGCACTAATAATATAAAGGGGCTAAATATTAACATTCTAATTAAATGCACACATAAGCACCTATAACTCATGCAGAATGATGGAGTGATAAAGAAATATGACTAGTATTTAATAATGTTCAGCACTGCTTTCTTCTTTCTACTTCTCTTTTTTTCCCATTAGTCTCCTTATGCATATGAATTACCCATTTTATAATCAGACATAGGGCTTTTAAAAAAGTGGACATGTGCTTTACCACCATCCTTTCACTTATATTGGGCTTTAATTATTTGTTAGGTATGTTATCCTACACTTTAAGTTAAAGTTTATTAACATTGTCAGAAGAAACAGCAAAATAAGTAGTTAGGAATTGAAATTTTTCACTACTTTCTCTTCATCTGATATTATCTTCCCAAAGCAATAGGCTTATCCCTCCTCTATTGTCTTTAAAATCACATTTTCTGTTTTTTGGCAAAATTTTAAATATCTTCAGTCTTGTCCAAGCTATAGCCTTTCTGATTTCATTCATATACTTATATGTATCTAAAACTGGCCAGGGGAAATAGTTAAGAATCATGTGGTCTGTTAAGCTCCAGCCTTATAGAAGATGCAGGAAAAGCTGTGCTCGTTAATTTGAAGAAGCATCCAGATTAATTGGGTGGTAGAACTTTAATAGTGAGCCATAGTGGGCCATCCAACAGCGTACAAAGTGTGGGATGGCATAAGGCAAAGTATAAATTTTCCCAGGAAAAGGTGATAAAAGTCAAGGAAAAATATTAAACCTGAAGGCCATCATGAGCAAATTTTGGAGAGGGTTGAGAGTCTTTTTACTCATATGCTGATGATAATTTTGATTCATTATGTAAAGAAAGTGAGTCACAAAGAAAATATCTTAATTGGTCAAAGATTACACACTGGTAAGTGTGAAACAGGAATTCAGAATTACTAGGGCAGGACTATTGCTCTACACACACACACACACACACACACACACACACACACACACACACACACACACACACACCCTCCCTCCCTCTATTCTCACTCCCAATTCTGCTGCTTCTCCTTCAAGTCCTGTGCCCTCCTGCCAGAGTTGTCACCTGTCTTTTCTCAGAAGGCCTTGGTAAAGTTACACAGCTGAGCCCAGCAGGCGCCTGCCCCAGGCCAAACAAACAAACAGAAGAGAAATCTTTCAGGCTGGGCACCAGGGAAAAGTGATCCTGATGGCGTCCGTGGCATGAGCTGAGGCAATTGATGACTTGGCATTCTGTCCCTGAGTCATCAATCATATAGAATCAATCTCAGCTCCCTCAGGAGCTGGCCCCTGGCTTACATAATTCTCTCCCTGCCACCAACCTGAACAGTCTGATCCCAGTAGTGGGAACTGTTTTGTTCTGCGTTCAGCATTGATTCACTTGGCCTTCAGTAGTATTTTCTATATTCCCCAGAAATGTCACTTAATTTATCCTCTCCGAGGTGGCGAAGTTGCCTGGGCCTACGGCATCAAATAGGGCAGGTGAACAAAGAAATGTGTCTGGATTTTTCACATCAAGGCATGGGCCTCGGACCCCAAGACCTCAAATCAGGGTTTCACTTGCAGGCTCCTGTACTCTTCCTTGAGGGTGGGGCCGGAGTCAGTCCTAGAGGCCAGGACCTGGGGCTTCCATGTCTAATGGCCCTGGGTTGTATCCATGACACTGCTACTTCCAAGCTACCTGATCTCGAACATGCCACCTAGTCACTTAATGCCTCAATTTCCTCATCGGTTACATAGTAATGACAGCACTTACCTCCTAGAACTGCAGGATTGAATTAGATCAGCAGTGTAAGTGACTAGGACAGTATAGGGCAGTTGTAATCAGTAAGTGCAAGTTATTCATATTATGATTTTTGCAGTACAATTAGGATTTGTCAGGCTGCCCACACATGTAATAAAGTTGGTGGCTACGAGGGAAAAGACCTTGAGAAAGTGGCTGTCCAGAATGAACTACTCTTCTAATTTGTCTCAGAATCAGATAACTAACCAGCACTCTTACTTTAATATCTCAGAATATGAGCCTGCTATGGATAGAATGTTTGTGTCCCCCCAGAATTCCTATGTTGAAACCTAAACGCTAATGTGATGATATTTGGATATGGGGCCTTTGCGAGGTGATTAGGTCCTGAGGGTGGTGCCACAGTCATAAATGGAATTAATGCTCTTATAAAAGAGGTCCTAGAGAACTCCCCAGCGCAGTGGTTGCCAACCCTTTTGGTACCAGGGACCAATTTTGTGGAAGACAATTTTTCCAAGGACAGGGGGTGGGGGGATGGTTTTAGGATGATTCAAGTGCATTACTTTTTTGTGTGTGCACTTTATTTCTATTACTATTACATTGTAATATATAATGAAATAATTATACAGTTCACTACAATATAGAATCAGTGGGAGCCTGGGGTTTGGGTTGTGATATGAGTCTGCAAGCAATTGATTTGTTATGGTCTCTCTGCAGTCACACCTCTCTGCTCATGTTAGTCTGTATTTGCAGCTGCTCCCCGGTGCTAGCATCACTGCCTCAGCTCTACCTCAGACCATTAGGCATTAGATTCTTTTTTTTTTTTTTTAAGATTTATTTCTGTTGTTTTTGAGATATATATATATATATATATATATATATATATATATATATAGAGAGAGAGAGAGAGAGAGAGAGAGATACAGAGAGAGAGGCAGAGAGAAGGGGGAGGCCCAGAACAGTCTCCATAGTTGCACGTCATCGGTTTTTCCACATAGTTTCATTCCACAGGTGGGCACGGGGCTGCACAGACAGGAACTGGGCCGGGGTCTCACCCCAGTGAGAACCAAACTGGGGGAGCTCCCAGTTCCGCATATGGGTCCGCACGGGCTGGGGACGGGATTCGATCCTCGGTCCCCGGGGCTTCAAAGTGAGCACTAACCCACTGAGTCATCCCGGCTTCCCACAGGCATTAGATTCTTGTAAGAAGTGCGCAATCTAAATTTCTCACATGTGCAATTCACAATAGGGTTTGTGCTCCTATGAGAATCTGATGCCAATTTGACAGGAGGCGGAGCTTAGGTGCTAATTCGAGTGATGGGGAGTGGCTGTAAATACAGATGAAACTGCTCACCTCATGCTGTGTCACTAGGTTCCTAATAGGCTATGGACAGGAAGCAGTCCGTGGCCTGGGGGTTGGAGACCCCTACCCGAGCCCCTCCTACCATGTGGGAGCATAGCAAGAGACAGACATCTATGAACCAGGAAGCTGGCCCTCATTAGACACTGGATCTGTCAGCACCTTGATCTTGGACTGCCCAGGCTCCAGAACTGTCAGAAACAAACTTTCGTTGTTTGTAAGCCATTCAGTCTATGGTATTTTGTTATAACAGCCTGAACAATCTAAGACAGAGCTCTTCTTCCCAGCAACATGGAGTGGGCCCTGTAGAAATTGGTTTAATAATTTGTGGCATGTAATGGATGGACTTAGAGGAGGTGGGGGATGTTGAAATAAAACTTGGAGAATTCCAGAAGTTTTCTGCAGAACAGATCAGAGGGGTATGCATAGATGAAGGAGAGAGTCTTCATTCATTCCTTTCATGCAAAGACCTTCTCTTTATCCCTCTTTGTGAAAAAAGAAGAGAAAGAAGGAGTCTTGCTAGTAGTTGGTGTGGACCTGTAGGACCAAGTAGGGAGGAGAGAAAACACCATGGGTGCGAGAGTAGGTCAGACTTAAACCTCTGGGAGGTGACAGTGCTCTGGGAGGGACAGCAGGGTCCTTCCCTCTCAGGCTTGAACCCCATGTATCTCCATATCTGTCTGTCTGTCTCGCCTAGTAACTGGAATCATCTTTTTCAAGAGATTCTGAGGGCTGCTTTATTTGTTAGGATACAAGGAGGCACTAATAAATTCCTCTGTGTGAGGTATTTAATTACATAATAATGTGTACACTAATCAGGGTAAATGTGTTTGTGAAAACACCTTGATATGGGAACAGTTAATCACCCAAGGCATTGCCTCTTTACACACTTTGGAAGTTAACTTAATTAAATTAATTAGAACAATGAAAAAATTGAACTGTTTACTGGTCCACAATGGCCTGAAGAAATGCTCCCCCTCAAATGCAGGAACATCTCCCACACTGCAAACTGTTTTCCCCAAACCCTCAGCCTTATGCTTATGGCTACACCCTGGGAGCTGGCAGCCGGCAGAGCCTCTCCCTGTACCTCAGCTGGGAATCATTTTCTGCTAGAGACAGAAGGCAATATATCTGTGTACCTACATGTACCTACATGCATGCATGTACACACACATACACAAGCACGCACACACACACACACACATGAACCGTTTGTGTACCAGAAGCTAAGGGAAATCAAGAACATTTTTACCCAGGATTCCTCAAGTATACATTTTGCAGTCAACCACAGGAAGGGCCAGTCTGGGCCTTCTAAAGGGAGTAAAGAAAGAATGTTTACTGAAGGATTATTAGAATCACCATCATTGCCATTACCATTACTGTTATTATTAATAACAATGGTGTTAATAATTTGAATTTGCATAGTGCTTTTAAAAAACGCACTATTTCTTTTTTTTTAGATTTATTTGTATTGTTTTTTTGAAAGAGTTATTTTATTGTTTTTGACAGAGAGACAGATAGAGACAGACAGAGAAGGGGGAGGGCTCAGCACAGTCTTCATCGTTGTACATCATCAGTTCTCAATATAATTTCATTCCACAGGTGGGCACGGGGCTGCGCAGGGCAGGAACTGGGCTGGGGGCCTCTTGCATGGGCCCCGGCAAGAACTAAACTGGGGACACACCCCAGTTCAGCATAAGGGTCTGCATGGGCCAGGCCTGGGACACTGGCGCTGCAAAGCGAGCGCTCAACCCACTGAGCCATCCTGTCACCCCCTATTTCTTAATCCCACCTCCCTTTCTACTTGGGCTTTGCATAAGGTGACAAATTGGCCTCTTTGGAGCCTGTGGGCTATGGCGTCTAGCCCTGACAAGAACACACTTAAAGACCATTCTGATAACTGAACAAACAGTGAGTAGTGTGCACATAAAATCCATTAATGAAGAGTGAGCTTGCATAGCATGGAAGTTGAGGACCACTGGAGATAAGAATCTTAGTTTGGGAGAGGAGTTCTCAAAATGGTGAGGATAATGAGACTCCTAGAAATTGTTCCACAAATCCAGGAACACGAAGTCTTAACCCTCTACTAAGTTGTGTACACCGTAGTCAGTTTGCCCCTTAAGGAACCTTAGGTCAGCAGCCTCCTTGAACTTGGCACTGCCACAAAAGGACTACCTGGGGCACCCTATAACATAAGCATCTCCCTAATGGGCAGTGGCTAACTACAGAGCTACTTCTGTATTTCCTGAATTTCCCTCTATAAAAATAAGATACTTGATGATGTACAGCCTGCAATTCCTTTTTACATGTGTCTTCTCTTTCCTTGTTTCAGAAAACAGAATAGGAATAAATTAAAAAAGCTCTCATGGGTTCAGCGTAAACCTTCCTTTCTGACATGCCTATTGAACACAGACCAGGGGAGAGCTGCAGAAGAGGCTCCTCCCACAGAGCGCTGAGGGGTGGGGCCTGAGTTTGCTTCCTCTGAGATTTCCCACTGCACTCATCAGAAACTAACTGATGCAGCTTTGCACGATTTTATTTGCTTAGTCAAGATGGAGGCTTAAGATTCTGAGCAAATCTATAGAAGCATGTTGCCAACTAGCCTAAATACCCAAATTTGCCAACATGGCTCAGCACACTCAAAGATCAGGCCAACCCTGGATCAAAACATACATAGAAAAGTGGGCATCGTTTTTCTCCCTGAACACATTTTGTGGCCAATGGAACCTTGTGTCAGTGAGGATTCTTGCAGGAAACTTGGACAGGAGGAACCCAGATGGGGTTGGAGTTTGACAACGTTATGGAAAACCAACAAGAGCTGTGGAAGCTTCCCTGGAGCTGGCTGGAGCAGGGGAGTGAGGGTTGCCAGCAGGAGCAGCTCAAGGCCCGAAAGAGCAAAGCAGTTGCTGGATCCAGAGAGACTTACAGCTGCATTTGCAGAAAAGGAGATTTTGATGGAGAAACAGAGGCACAGCTGAGCTGCAGACTGTGGGGAGGGAGGGAGCTGAAGGAATAAAGTCTGACTAAACCCCCACCCCCCATCCTCTGCCCCAATATCCGGTCAAAGCCTGGAGAAGCCAGAATGCTAGAGGGCCTGTGTGCTTTGGTCCATGGAGGTCAGCCAGGGCCATGTAGTGACTGGGAGGTTAGCAAGCGGGGCTCATAGGAGTGAAAAAAGAAGTAGTTTGTAAAAAGGAAATAAATTAAAACTATATCGTGAATTTCGGTCCGATGGTTCCTCTCACACACATTAGGAACACACCGTTTCTGTCCTGTGCTACTATTTAAACTCTCCACACACAGGAACAGACATTCATGTTGCTGCTGCTATCAGGCCATAACTTTAGTGTTCACGACTTCTCTCCAAGTAACTCTCTATTTGTGTGTGCTTGGGAGTGTGCATTGGAGAGGAGCTTGCACATGGCGATTTCCGGTGGACCAGGAAGAAGGTTGGCTCCGGACCCCAGCCTACACAAGACAGAAAAAAGGAAGAAATGCTACTGCGGAGAGGCTGCTGAACTGCAAGGCACCATGGTGATGAGCATTTGTCTGGCTTCAGATCTCCCAGTTTTCAAGTTCCGGCGCTTTTGGAAAGAGCCATCAGATTTCCACCTGCCAGGCAGGCCAAACAGACCCTTACCATTCATTAATAAGTTAATTAATCAAACCAGCATTACTAAATTCCTAATCTGGATGGGGTACATAACAGAGACCTTATGCAACTTGGAATCTACTCAGGAGTTCAGGTCAACTAAGTAGATAACTCAGGCAAGGCCATGTGAGATGCATGACTTGAAAGGCATGAAAGCAGCGGGTTCCCAGAGTTCAAATGAAAGCCACGCCTAACTGGGGTAAAGAGGAAAACCTCCACGGGAAAGACATTTCAGGGGGTCTCACAGGAGGGAGGTTGTCCAAAGAATTTGTTCTCAGCAGCCCCTTCCCTTGCCGCTCCAGTCAGCTTGCATGCCTTTGTGTATTGTCATTACACTTTCAGGGCTGCCCAGCTCCATGCCTGTCTTTTCGTGTTGGGGGCCTAGATAACGTCCTACCTTTTCCAGGGAGTTTCCCCCTCCTGATCCAAGCCACACTGACCTCCCAGATATGTGACCCGCAGAGGCTCAGCCTCTTCTGCTACTATTCTGACCTCCTCAGGGGGTGAGACTTGTTTTTCCCAGCCACACTGTGAGCAGGTGCCATGCTTTCCTCAGAAGTCACTTCAATGGGGCCCATCTGTGTTCTGGAAGAGAGTTTTCCAAATGGGATCTGGGGTAGGGCAGTTATTGCAGATCGCTGTCGTTTATCTCAAAGATCTGCCGCAGTAACCATCCTTTATGGATCCTTTAACACACGCAGGGCAGCCCTGTTTTCTGACGGTGACGCAGGGGGTCGGAATAAATTCGGCCCTGCGGCGGGGACTCCACACCCACTGAGCCGATGAGCTGAGTCTCCCAGCCATTTATCCATCTCCAACTTAACGTTTTTCTCAAAGATGATTATGGAGGAAAGCTGCGAACGTAAGCGGAAAAGGTCCTCCATGCCTCATCAGCTCAATCCTCCTGTAATTACAGCCCCATCAGATGAGGACACACGTGCCCCTGGAACGTGACTCCTCAGCAGTCCTCGTTCATCATCACCTGCGCTCCCCCTCCGGCGCTGGACGCTGGCCCTTCCTCAGAAGCCGCTCCTTGTCTTCTCGGATGCGGTCCTGGTTTCCTCCCTGCTTTCTCCAGGGCCTGGAGCTCCCAGCCCCTCCTTGTGGGCAAAGTAAGAGCCTTAAGGCTGCTGGGGATGTCTCCTCTGTGATATCACTGTCCCTATATATGTGAATTCTTGATGACTCCAATGTGTTATGCCCCCCAAGGAGTGCAAAAGGCCAAAATAAAAAACAAGGAAGAAAAAAAAAAATCAAGACAGGAGAAGCATGTCTTTTATTTCTTTCATTAACACAGTTGGTTGCCTTTGAAATAGCATGTGCCCAGAGGGAGCTGCAGGCCAGCCCAGCCAGGGGCTGACCCCTGCGACCCCAGATGGTTTATCTGGCGGTCACACACCTTTCTTGCCTTCCATGATTATAGAAATTGTTGGATAGCTCAGCTCGGATGTTTCTTTGCGACTTTGCACCTCCAACTGGGCCAAAGCTGATCTAAAAGTCTGGGGGAAGTTCCCATCTCTTTCAGTGGAATTTGGCCCAAGTCTGTTCATGTATGCACCTTGCAGTTCAGTTCTGTTCCTTCCATTTGATCCTACTCAGTTCAAATGTCTATTCAGGTCTGACCTTAAGAATTTTTCACACCATTTCACACAAATGGGTTCAGTGTCCCAAGAAGGATGGCAGCAGTGAAATTCTCCGCTGCACATCTGGTTCTTCCCTTTCTTTGTGGGCAGAATTGGAGTCTTAGTGTCCTGCCTTTCCTCCTAAGTTAGAGGAGTGGCTGAACAAACACAATGGATTTAGGATCCTTTTCCCTGACCTTTCTCCTTTAATCCTGCACCTGCAGTTGGCCCAGGATGCAGTCATTGATTTCCTGGTATCGATTAATTGATTACTCATTGCTGCATGGGTCCAGTCAGCTCACTTTTATTAGTGGCAGCCACTTTGCCATGTACTAGGGGTCTAATGATGAATGTGGAAAGGTTTTCCTTTCATGGAATTATGATGAATCTATGGCTTTCTTTACTTTCAATCAACCTTCTCCTTTTTTCTCTCAAAGGGACTTGCCTGTCAGCCCCTCCTCTATAACCTCGCCAGCTCTTCTGGTTTTTAACGTTTTTATTCCTACTGGAAGTTGTGTGCTGTGCTCAGGGGTGTGGGATTGGCCCCTGAGCAGAGGAGCGGGTGATAGCTCTTCCGCCCCCTAACTGGAGATGCAGCCGTTTTGTATCATTAAATTGTAGTCAATTGACAGGCAGATAGAACATCTTTTCCTTTTCTGGGTTGGCTCCTTTTATCTTCCTCTCTGTGGATCCTTGATTCTTTGCAGATTGTGTGAAAGTCCAGTGTGATACAGAGGCTCTGCACTTATTACCCTTCACTAAGTGGGTCTTACACCAGGTGCCTAGGACAGAAAGGGATTCGAGGATAAATAAGGCCCAGAGTCTCCCTCCAAGAAGCTTATAATTTAGGTTAAGCTTGTCCAACCCACAGCCTGCAGGCTGCATGTGGCCCAGGACTGCTTTGAATGGGGCCCAACACAAATTCCTAAACTTTCTTAAAACTTGAGATTTGAGGTATCCAATCTTTTGGCTTCTCTGGGCCACATTAGAAGAAGAATGATCTTGGGCCACACATAAAATACACCGATATTAATGATAGAGGATGAGCTTAAAAAAATCACAGAAAAATCTCATAATATTTTAAGAAAGTTTACAAATATGTGTTGAACCACATTCAAAACAATCCTGTGGAGTATGTGGCCTGTAGGCCAGGGGTTGGACAAGCTTGGAATAAAATGGTGAGGATTTTAAGGACATTAGAGAGGGAGGATTTGCTCAGACCTTGAAGGATAGTTAGCATGGAGGAGAGACTACCTCCCATATCTGGCCTGCCTGCTTCCACCCATCCCTTTTTCCCTCCCTCTCTACCCCAACAAAGAAGGATGAGCCCAATGTCATTAATAGAGTTTGACACAATTGGTGAGCAGGGTCCCTGAGTTAAAAGGCATATAGATCCACATGCTGCTTTCTATCTCTTCCTCAGTGTGAAGCTGATAGGCTTGCAAGGCAGGCCTGGCCCTAGCTACTGCCCTGCTGGCCTTTCTACCTCATTGGTAAATGTAGCCAGCAGGATTCGTTGTGTCTCAGCTTATACTGCAGACCTATTCTGCACGCTTCCACTCCCTCCTCAAGTGACTTCTATGTTCCCATCCAGGGGGCGATGAGATGTCATCTTATTGTTACTGTTATTACTTGAAGGAGGTGACTAAGAGGCCCACGTAAGTGTTCAGGCCAGAGCTGTTCGTTGTAGCCTCCTGGGCACTTTGCCTCTGGTATATGCGTATACGCCTTGTATGGTAGACAGCTGAGAATATCCCACTCCACCCTTACCCCTGCAGAGTGGTCAGAATCATGTGTTCTATGTTGCTGTGTTTGTTTGTTTGTCCTAATACAATATGGTAGAGTAGAGTAGCAAATGGATCTTCTTAAAAAATAAACAAAGTATTAAAGTTTGGGTGATGTATGTGCCTTTGATGTCTTCCCTATATATAAACTGGGACCTCAGCCAATGGAAACATTTCTGTCAGTGTACTGTGCTCCCAGTTACCCAGGCCTGCTCCTGTTGGGTCAGGGTTGACTATCCTTTTCACTCACACTCCATGTAAGGTTGGTCTTTAGGACTTCCCAACTCTTCATTCTTTTTGTTATTTTTTTCTATTAGGTCCAGACCGGGACGGACCATCATTGTGGTGTCACTGCATATTGGTAAAGCCCCTAGACAAAATCTCTGCCTCTAGGTCCCTGCTCCAGCAGATATGTTCTGCCCAGTGGTGTCCTGGTTAACCCTCCCTAAGCAGCACACTCACATTATTACCCTTGGAGTCCTCATTTTCTGTAGCATTCACGTATTTGTGTTTCTCCAGAATATGAATTTACGTTCGTATCCAAGTTTACCTCTCAATATTCCCTCAAATAAATGACCAATTCTGGTGGACTTTGTGATGAACATTCTACCAAAATCAAAGTACCAGTTGCTGGAAAGTCTTCAAAAGATTCTATACAAAACATGCTTCCATTAATATAACAAAGACTTGATACCCTTCTTATAACAATTGTGAAATCCTTGCTACTAAACAAAAGATATAAAATTCTTCAGCAGAAATTGATTAGAGCACAATTAGGATACCGGTAGGTTTTATATTGAGGTGAGAAATCAGCCAATGAAAGGAAGGTATTATGTGTGAAGTTTGATGAGAAAGAAGAGTTCATGCCCCAGTATGATGACCGATGAGTACAGCAAGTAAATGAATTTTGCTACCAACCTGGGACCTTTTATTTGTTCCTGCCTATAGAATAAGTATGACAGAATAAAGAAGTAACAAAAAATAAAACAAAAGAAAACAAAACAAAATGCAGTATGATAGAGATTATTTTGACCAGTTTGTCCAGTGCTAGAAATCTGGAGATGATGACCAACTGAACACAGGAGTATATTTTCACATAGAGTTAGATGAGGATTTTTGGACCTCATGGGCCTCCTTAAATCCCTTTGTTAATTTAAGGCCACTAATTGGCAATAGATCCTGATTGCCTTATTGTAATTAGTAACCACAGTTTGTTACTCCCAGTCTTTGTAAGGTTTGATCTTTGGGTTTATTCTTATCCCCGTAAATGCATCTTATATATTTTAAATATATATTAACTTTTTTTTCTTTTCCTGATAAAAAATACCCAAAGCCCTTGAGAGAAGTTGTAAGAGACTATAGAAGCAATTGGCACTTGTATGGATCCTTGCTATCTGAAAACAGCTTGGGCTTTTATGAAAGAACATATTCTCTGCTGTGGATCACTGGAGCAGAGGTTTGATGCTGGCTTGGAAGAGCTATAGAAAAGGCTTTAGAATTCTAGAGAGCAGTCTAAAATTTTGGAGTTCTAAGCCCTTCCAAGCCTCCTGAATTTGCCTTTCTGGGCTGTTAGTGTGCTTTTACTTTTCCTGTAGTTATGCCTGATGCTGAAGAGAACACACAATAACAGTTAAAAATTATTACTGACTGAGAATGTGTTCAATAAAATTTTAGTTGGATGAATGGATATATTACTCTGTATAAAAGAAAATAAAATTGCAAAGTGCATAATCTTCCAGTAAAATCTTGAAGTTCATTCCAGAAACCAGAATAAATGATTTTGGGGTTATTTATTTCTATTAGAAGAGCCAGAACATGAAAGCTGTCCAGAAAAAATCCAGCCATTGTCAATATAACAAGGCAGGTTGCAGGGCTGATACTTTCCAGACAGCCCTCACATACCTCTTTGGTGGATGCTATTTATCAAAAGAATGTGTGTGGATTGAGCACTACTGTGTCATTTATCTAGGTTGATATTTGTGACAGCATTGCAAAATTCACTGAGCCTAATCATGGTCTTTTTATTTTTTTAATTTTTATTGTTTTTGATGAGAGAGAGAGAGAGAGAGAGAGAGAGAGACAGAGACAGAGACAGAGACAGAGACAGAGACAGAGAGAGAACTGAACTGGGGGCACTCCCCAGTTCAGCACATGGGTCCGCATGGGTCGGAGCCAGGACTCGATTATCCCTGGATCCCCAGCACTGGAAAGTGAGCGCTTAACCCATTGAGCCATCCCAGCTTCCCCCTAATCATGGTTTTGTGCTGCTGTGTGCCACACATGGTGTTGGGGTTGCTTTATAGCAGAGGCGGTACTGGGCCCCAACACTCCATGATTATATGTGCTTTATAAGGCAATAAACACTCGCTTTGGGAAAAATCAGAGTGGGAAGATGGTGCTGCCATTAGCTCAGGACCCTTGGGTACTCCCTGTTGTAGGGCTTTGAGTTTAGAGTTTGGTGGGATGCACCCAAAGCTGAGTTCATGGAACCTGGCCCTGTGACTATCAGCTTCTCTCCTTTGTAGATGGATAGAATAACTGCTTCAGAATCTCAGGGATTCATTTTGCCCCTAAGGGAAGGTATATGGCTGTGACAACATTTCATCTGCATGTTCTGCAAGGATGGGAGAGAGAACATGAAGCAAAGAAGACTCTGGGCTATCCTGCAAAAGGGCCTCATGCCTAGTTTACTATGAGTGGGCAACGTAGTGCACTTCAGTGCCAGCCTGGAGCCTAAAGTCATGGCCATATTTATAATATATCTCTAGAATATGCTGGGTAGTAAGGAAATTGCTCTTTTGTGGGTCCCTGGTGCACTGAGGTTGGCCCGTGGCAAAATCTGTAATGTCCACTCTCTCCCTGCCTCTCCTTAAAGCCCTTCTCTGCCCCAGATTAAGTGCTTGGACCTCATGGGGGTGTCTCTGCTTGCCCTGTAGAACACGACCCATCCTCTGCTGCCCCCAGAGCACTGTAGCATTTTGCTTGCATCTTTC
>PVKE010027624.1:0-21473 GCA_004027555.1 Craseonycteris thonglongyai | reverse complement strand
GGTGAGCAGGTGAGCAGGTGAGCAGGTGAGCAGGTAAGCAGGGGAGCAGGGGAGCAGGTAAACAGGGGAGCAGGGGAGCAGGTAAACAGGTGAACAGGTGAGCAGGGGAGCAGGGGAGCAGGTAAACAGGTGAGCAGGGGAGCAGGTAAACAGGTGAACAGGTGAGCAGGGGAGCAGGGGAGCAGGTAAACAGGTGAGCAGGGGAGCAGGTGAGCAGGGGAGCAGGTAAGCAGGTGAACAGGTAAGCAGGTGAGCAGGTGAACAGTTGAGCAGGTGAGCAGGTGAGCAGGTGAACAGGTGAACAGGTGAGCAGATGAGCAGGGGAGCAGGGGAGCAGGGGAGCAGGTAAGCAGGTAAGCAGGTGAGCAGGTGAGCAGGTAAACAGGTGAGCAGGTGAGCAGGTGAGCAGGTGAGCAGGGGAGCAGGTAAACAGGTGAGCAGGGGAGCAAGTATGAGGGCCTGAACCCAGCTGGGATAGAGACCCCGTGAGAGCCCTCTGAGGGACAATGACCCTGGAGACAGCTTATGTGACTGTCCTTACATCTTCCCCCATTCCAGGCTCTCCTTGGTCTGGGTTCAACTCACCTCTCCCTGTGGTCAGTGAAGGCAAATGTTCCATCTGTTTTTAACGGTTTGCTAATCAGTAAGAATCAGGCAACAGCTTTCAAGGTTCCACGTGCAGGGGGTGAAGAGAAGAGCTTTCCACGAGGCTTGCAAGGTTAGTGCTGTAATAAGTTGCCATGTTCACCTCCTGTGTTGTTGCGATTAGTTATGTGGTGTCTAGATACATCCCTTGAGGATCCGCCCACGTTTAGTTAACATTGAGGATTGTCTAACTGGGAATGCTGTGCTTAAGTGACATAAAGAGGAGTGTCTGTGGGATGGTGTCATTGACGCCAATGAGGAGAGTGGACACGGATAGTGTCAGCTTCTGAATGGCTTCTCCGTCAACTCCCTCACGATGAGCCTGCAGCCGGGAGGAGGGTTAAATGTGACTGCATTGCTATCTTCCTGTGTCTTCAGGCAATTGGCAAAACCTGCTGGGTGGCAGTTTCCTCTTCTTTCAAATGGGGAGGGAACTTCTACAGCACAAGGTCATTCTTTCCTCTGAGAACCCACTGCCCAGAGCTGATGGGAAGTGATCTCCTGCCTGGTTCTCACTGCAGCCCAAAGCCTCTGCAGACAAAGGGCCCGTCTCAGTCCCTCAGCAAAATGACAAAACAGGAAGCCTCCTCGCTTCTGGGCTGGGGACAGCCCCATCACCAGCTTGCCTGGCAGCAAGTGCAGGGATAGCACCCTGTGTCAAAACCCCTTTCCAGAAGACTTATGTCCTCTACACACAGAGAACCTCCAAAGAGCCATAGTCTGCTAGTATTGATTCTGGAGACCAGGGCATACAGATAAGGTGAGTGTGTGGTGCTAAAAATGCACGGTACGTTTACTGTGTCTAAGCCACAAAAAGCCACATTCACGTGGTACATTATGGGGGGTGGGGGGAGGTGCGGAAGAGGAAGAACCTATTCCCAACTGCCGGGAGGTTCTAATGGGTGTTTTTCCAGTTGCAAAGTGTCACTCAGGAGAGTCTCAGTGTCATAGCACCCAGAGGTCATCAAAACCTAGAATCTTCAGTGACCGTCCCTTAGAATCGTTAATAGAATCTTAAACTATAAGACCTCAGGTCAGAGGTCATGCTCATGGGATTTTAAGATTTCAGGGACCTCAGCTATCATCTTGCCCAGACACCTAACTGACACCTAAGTCATTTAAATATGTGAGGGCAATACCTTCTACACAGAGGGAGCAGCCAGTGCAAAGTCACTGAGGCACATGTGTACTTGGAGTATGTGAGGATAGGACCCTGAGACCTTGGAGCACATGAGGAGTATGGGAGAGGATGCCCGCCCCCCCCCCCATGGTGGGCAACTTGAGGGCAGGTGCTGGGCACATAGGGGGTGCGCAAAGTCTGAATGTGTTCAGTTCAGGGCCCCGCCTGGTCAGAGGAACCCTGGCATTGGACGCCCTGGGAGAGAGGGTCAGGGTGTGAGGGGACTGAAGGCAAGCCAGGCAAGGTAAAGGTGCTGGAGTGTCCCCCTTGGAAAAGAGGAGGGGCTGTCAGGGGCTAAGGGGTAGGCAACGTGTGGAGAGGCTGGAACAAGTGGATGGGATGAGTGTGGTATCGGACAGGCTGGAACTCAAGTCCAGGCTCACACAGGGGCCCCCTGTGTGATGATGGGTCACAAGCTTCCCAAGAGAGTAAGGACTGCCCAACGCAGGGGGCTTAACCAGCAAAGAAACAGCTGACTCCTCTGTGGTTCCGTGTTTTGTTTGTAGGTGGGACTGGTAAGTTCTGTGACTCTCGGGGCTGATGACATTGGGGAGGAAGTACACTCTGTAAAGACAAGAGGCACATACACAGCATCAGTGGACATCCCCACTGCTTCCAGCGTCCGTGAACGCAGGTGTCAGAAGGGGGTCTGGCGGCCCCAGAGATTCTGCTGGGATGAAGCCTGGGCAGCCAGTCTCCAGTAAACGAGGCATCTGTGGGTCCTCATAAAAACTGCCAGCTCCGAGCACCCCAGGAGGGAAGTGTGGGCCCCAGCGGGATGGCGGGGAGGGGTGTGTACTGTTCCCTCCTCTCCCTGCCCGCAGCCTCACTCCTCTGCCGGGCCTCCTGTAGCACATTGGAACATATTGACCCGTCAGCACAAGCAGCGATGAGATATTCACACACTCCGGGCTGGAGAATAAATTCCAGGTGGCCTCGCGCCATTCCTCTTCAAGGGTGTGGAAGAGCAAGCACATGGCCCTGGACGGAGCGCCCGCCCGCTGCTGAGCTTCCTGCGAGGCCAGGTTTGGCACAGGAGCTGCAGGGAGCACCAGGCCACGTGGTCAGGGTCGGGTGTCTGGCTGAAATCAGTGTGAAGGGAAGTAATTCAATCATTTGTCAGTGAATCGGGAAGAGCTTTGGCTTCTGCATTCGAGGAGCCCGTGAATGATGGTTCCTGGATCCCTCTGCTCAGTGTTTGCCTTTCTCTGAAGGTGATGGATGTGAATGCAGCTCTAATGAGCTGAGGGTGGGTTAGGAGGCAGCCAGCGGCATCTGTCCCTGCCCAGCTCCAACTGCTGCTATTGGCCCCTAGAAGAGACACCTTGATGAACTTGAGGACTCCTTGGGGACACATTCAGCCAAGTGGAGTCACTGGGGCTGCCCACAGCAGGCCTGGGCAGCAGGGGCCCCAGGGGGGCTCTGGGCATTAGCCGCACAGTCCCAGGGCGGCTCTGGAGGTGCCGGGGCTTGGCGCCAGGGCTCCAAGCCTAGGCATGGACCTGCTCACAGTAGAGGCAGGAACTTGGGAAGTAAGTCCCCAGGCCTGGTCCACCTCTCTTGAGCAGGTCTATGAGTCACTGCCTATAAGGCAGGGGTGCACCTGCCTCCTAAGCAGGAGTGACCTGCAGCTCTCACATTTCTTAAAAAATGCCTCTTTTTTTTTTTGACAGAGAGAGAGAGAGATACAGAGACAGAGAGAGAACTGAAATGGGGGAACTCCCCAGTTCAGCATATGGGTCCGCACGGGCTGGGGCCGGGATTCGATCCTTGGTCCCTGGCGCTGCAAAGTGAGCGCTTAACCCACTGAGCCATCCCGGCTTCCCCTCACATTTCTTGTAAAGCTCTGGGATTGCCCGGCAGACACACACAGTAGGAGACCGTTTGGAGAGGGCTTCAGATGCTGCCAGACCTGGGCTCAAGTCTTCAGAGCTGTGTGATTCTCAGCAAGTACTTAGCCTCTCTGTGCCTCATTTTCCTCATCTATAAATGAGGACTATCCCACCATACAGAACTTTTAGGAGGTTTAAATGAGGTAATATAAGTAAAGACAGGCATATAGCAACTGCTCAATAAATAGCCATATCATCATCATCACCACCACCACCATCACCATCATCATCATCATCACCACCGTCATCATCACCACCACCATCATCATCATCATCATCACCACCATCACCATCATCATCATCATCACCATCACCATCACCATCATCATCATCATCACCACCATCATCATCACCACCATCATCATCACCATCATCATCAGCACCATCATCATCATCACCATCACCATCACCATCACCATCACCATCACCATCATCATCATCACCATCATCACCATCATCACCATCATCATCATCATCACCATCACCACCATCACCATCATCATCATCATCACCATCATCATCATCATCACCATCATCATCATCATCATCATCATCATCACCACCATCACCATCATCATCATCATCTGAGCTTTCTCTCTGCACATGCTGAAGTACGAAGCCATCAGGACCATACTGTATTCAATTCATTCCTGCCATTCCATCATCAGCATTTTCCCACATCACTAATATTCCTCAAAAGCATGATGCTGATAGCTTTGTGATTGTTCCTCATTCAGATGCTCCATCATTGATGTCACATCCTTGCCTGGCAGATCCTTAGAGGATTGCAGGCCTTTCATACACATGAGGCTGTGACAAACATTTCAGGCCCCATGAGCCTGAGTCCCTGACCGCGTCCTGAGGACAGATTCCTGCCGGCGGGATCAGGGCATTGGGAGCAGCGATGTCTCTCAGCCTCAGGGTCTTTATCACTCAGTCTCTCTCCTACAAGTTGCCCGGATGGACACCCCTCAGTGGCCCGAGAAGGTGCCTGTCTCACCTCCCACAGCCCTGGCCTGTGGCCCCTGCTCCCCAGCTGTGTGACCATCACACCAGGTTCCTGTGTCCTAAAGCCTCAGGACAAGGACGAGAAGCAGCCTGGGGCAGCGGTTCAGGCGAGAAGGCAGAGGCCCCATGCCCACCCCACTGGCCCTCACCTGCCAGGTGCCATGGCGCGGCCCTCTTCCTTCTCTGGGTCTCCGTTGCCCCCCCATTGCAATCGCACCCCAGCTGGTCTCCTCCTCCAGCCATCCAGCACCCAGACCAGGTCCTGACACCCAGGAGGCATTGAGTGACTGTTGGGTGAAGCCTGAACCAGCAAGCGCACTTTATAAAGGACGGTTTACACACATCCCACGCCCACTCCCATCTTTGCAGAACTGACTTCACTGTCGCCTGCTTCTCACGGTGTGTCACTGCCTTGCACTAGGGAGGGGGCGGTACAGCGCCCCAATGCTGGAGGCCAACAGTCTGGGTCTGAGTTTGGCTGTGCCACTCAGGTTACTCAACCTCTCTGTGCCTCAGTTTCCCCCTCTGTACAACTGAAATAATGGTACTTATTCCAGAAGGTTGCGGTGAGAGCGGAACATGGCAATGTGTGTAAAGTGCTTCACTGAGCACCTCCCAATGCTGCATGAACATTTTTGGTGGTTATTATTAGTACAAAGTCTATGGTGGCGTCTCACTGCAAGTGCTAAAGCCCCTGTCACTGTCCCTGTGGCTCCTGATGGTGGGGTCATTGGCAGTGTCACCTACTCCAGGTTCATGGATTCTCCCTTCACTTCACTGTCCTTGTAGCAGTTTTTTCTGCGGGTCCCTGAGCTGGCATGAGCCTCCAACAAAGCTGGCCCAGGAAGACCCTGCACTCCTTCATCCCTGACACCAGCCACTGAATAGTGTCACCATTTCCAGGTCACCTTCAAAACCAGCAGAACGGCTGTGGCCTGGTGAGTGGTGCTGGCCTGCACATCTGGTGGCTTGGGTGTAAATTCAGATGTGCTTGGGGGGGAGGGAGAGCAGGCAGCAATGCCTCTCTGAGCCTCAGCCTCCTCATCTGTGAAATGGGACCAGTAATGGTGTCTTCCTCCTGAGACTGTAGACCCTCCCAGAGACGACAGACACCCACAGAAGGTTTGGCTGGTTATGTCAGAACCATATCAGAAGTCCACAGGGCTGTTGGAGTCCCGTCTGTCCCCTGTCCTCAGTAACTGTCCCGGAGTTACTGGCCTGTCACACCCAGGCCCAGTGGCAGAGTCAGGGCTAGCATCAGAGAGGAAATGGATCTGACTGAAGCCCACGCTCCCTCTGCTGTGTGTGCCCCACCCAGCTTCCAGAATACGCCCCTGTGCTCTGACCACTGTCCAGTTAAGTAGTCCCGGTCAGGGGAGGCTCCAAGTCCGGGGACCAGAGGGACGAGTGGGCAGAGACTGCTTGTCCTGGGCAGTGGGAGGCTCACAGGACAGGACATTTGCTACTCAGAGCCTGTTTGCTACAGCTTGGCCCCGTGGTAACAGGGAGCGACATTGGGGGTGTGATGAAGGCTGGGAGCTTCTCAGGGCTCCCTGGGGTTTCCTGGGGAGGAAGGTAGCAGGGGGGTGGATGGTGAACTCTGAGGCCCCTGGGCCAGGCCGGCGAGAGGCTGGCTTCTCCCTCCACCTGGACTGCCTCTGGCCGTGGCTCCCAGCTCCGTGGCTCCCCAGCTCCGTGGCTTCCCAGCTCCGAGGCTCCCCAGCTCCGTGGCTCCCAGCTCCGTGGCTCCCAGCTCTGTGGCTCCCAGCTCCGTGGCTCCCCAGTTCCGAGGCTCCCCAGTTCCGTGGCTCCCAGCTCCGTGGCTCCCAGCTCTGTGGCTCCCAGCTCCGTGGCTCCCCAGTTCCGAGGCTCCCCAGCTCCATGGCTCCCAGCTCTGTGGCTTCCCAGCTCCGTGGCTCCCAGCTCCGTGGCTCCCCAGCTCCGTGGCTTCCCAGCTCTTTGGCTCCCAGCTCTGTGGCTCCCCAGCTCCATGGCTCCCCAGCTCCGTGGCTCCCCAGCTCCGTGGCTTCCCACTTCCATGCTTGCCGAGCCCCGCTGGGGAATGAGGCTGCTGCCTCTTCCCAGGGAGAGGAAAGCCCCCGTTCATGCGTGTGAGATGCCCACTGGTTTCCAGCATATGTATTGAGTGAGCTGATTATGGTCCCCCTCATTTGGCGTCACATATGTGACTTGAAACTTGGAAGGACACCGTGCAGAGCCTGGAGTTGGGCCGTCTGGAGAGCAAGCTGCTCCGCTTTCTCCTGCAACACCCATGAGTGGGAGCACCCTCTTCTCAGGCGGCCCCTGCTCCTTCCCATCCCTGACTGTTCCCAGAGCCCTGCTGCAGACGCTGGGCCGGGGCGGCGCACAAGCCATCTGCAGACAGGGACAGCGGCGATCCATCCTGCTCCCTCGAAGCCTGGCTTAGGTGGGGGTGGGCTTCACTGAGGAAAGAGGAGGAGGGACAGGTGGGGCCCCGAGATGCGGAGGTGGGAACAGGGGCCCGCCTTCTGGGCTGCTGAGGATGTGCCGTCACAGCCCATTCTGTCCCCTCCTCTGTCTCCGGGGACGGGCTCTGTAAACACCATGAGAACTCACAAGAGAGTGGGCGCAGGTCCCAAGCCCTCTGACCTGCAGTGTGACCCTGTGCAAGTGCTGTCCCTCTGGGGTCTCAACGGCTCTATCTGCAGGTTGGGGCAGCTCAGAGGCCCCCAGCATTGCCTGTGCATGAGAACGTCCTGGGGTGGGGTAGGGTGCAGCTATTCAATATGCAGACCCCGGGCCTCCTGCCCTGAGATTCGGCCCTGCCAAGCTGAGGCAGCGTGACATCCTGATAACCTGGCTCAGACCGTCCTGGGCCCCAGCCCCACCCTCTCCCTAGCCATGTGACCTTGGCCAAAGGCCTGCAGCCCTCTGAGCTCCTCGTCTGTGCAGATGGTCATTGTTATAGGCTGAATGTTGCTGTGCTCCCCAGATTTATATGTTGAAATCTCATCCCCATCCTGCTGGTATTTGGAGGTGGGGCGCCTGAGAGCTCATGAAGTCTCAAGGCTGCAGCCCTCATGATTGGGCTTTGAACCCTGATGAGAAAACAGGAGAGTTTCCACGCTGCAGGGACACAATGTGAAGACAGCCATCTGCAACCCCAGAAATGGGGGCAGGCACCAGAGCGGGACTACAGTGGCCCCCTGACCCTGGCCTTCCAGCCTGCAGGACTGCAAGGACACCGTCTGTTGTTTATCTGCCACCCAGTTTATGGTACTTGCTTATAGCAGCTCCAACCCACCCCGGCAGTCCCAGGACCTGCTACCCGGGTTGTGTGAGGACACCCAGGGCTACTGAGTCTCAAGTGCTCGCCCCAGAGCAGGGCACACAGTGGGCTCTGGTCACATGGCACAGCTGTACGTGAGGTCCCATCCTGGACCACATGAGGCTCTCCCTCCTGCCTCACCCTCGGGCTGTTCCTGACATGTCCCCTCCCCCTGCGCCTGCAGCAGCTCTGCCTGGGTGCCCTGCTTCATCCATCTCCCCTTTCTTCTCCCACTCAACAAACAGCTTCACTTAAAAAGCATCGGGGAGGATGGATGGCACGAGGCACATTGTGTAGAATAAGACTGCAGAGAAAAGAGCCGAGAAAGGCATAGCACGTATGATTCCAGTCTTATGTCCTGTGACTGACCCCGGGAACAGAATTGTGTTTTCTGCATTGTACGTTCCCTGCTCCGCGCCCGTCCCCCGCAAACACACCACCTTCCCGACACTCTAGGCGCCATCTCCATTTGTCTGTGAGTAGCCTGCTCCGCGGCTCCGGCTGACCCCCCCTCAGGGTAAACTCCCCCCATCAGGAGGGGCGGCTGCCCCCTCTCCCTACAGTGGTCCTCGGTGAAGGTTTGTCTTCTTCTGTGGGTCTCCCAAGGCAGATTTGGGGCAACAGCTGAGTGTCCTGTGGAGGAGAGATGTGTTCACAGAATGGATGCACAGCCTGAGGAGGAGGAAAGAGCTTGTCACTGGAATGTGCACAGAGGACCGGTGAGCACTGCGCACAGAGCGTGGGCACCGGAGGCTGAGAGAGCTGGGCCGAGTCCTGGCCACGTCGATTACCAGGTGTCTGACCTTCAGCAGTGACTTACACTCTCTGAGCCTCAGCTTTTCATCTGGAAAATAAGGCAAAATAATAGTCCCACGTCCCGGGGTTGTCATGGGGACACAGTGACATAATGTGTGCAAAGCACAAAACACAGAGTACATACTGTCATTACCAGGAGGAGGAGGTGGCCAAGATCTTGACACTCAAGCAATTTAAGATTCAAAATTTCTGTGATTTTTAAAAACCTAGGTCTCTGGGACTCTATGATCCAATTATTCTACGATTAAAAGACTTGATAAGAGTCTGCGGCTTTCAGATAGTGTGATTTGGTCCTTCTCACTCCTGGCTCAGTAGGAGTGCAAGGCTGTGGGATTCCCAGGCTCACCGCCCATCCCCCATCAGCAGAGCCTGTCCCAGCCCCGGGCAGGCCGCTGGCTGCGAGTCTGTCCCACTTCCCGTCTTCTCTCTCTGACGACTTCTCCCCTGCACCTTTGCCCCGGGAACCCCAGGTCTCTCCAGCACTGTGTCCTGCATTTCCCATCTCAGCACCTGTTCGCCACCCGCCACTGCATCTCCCCACCTCTGCCCTGCCTCAAGGCCCAGCTTGAAAGCAGAGCTGCAGGGCGCTTCCGCCACTCCCGCTGGAAGTCCGCGTTCTGCCACTCGATGTTGGCAGGGCGCCTGGTTAAGCCACCGTCTCGACGTCATCAACCTGCCGCCCTCCTGCTGTGGGGAGCAAACTTCTTCCCTGCCCCGTGCTGCCCCCCCCCAACGCCCTTCCAAGATTCCCCCAGAGTCCCCGCTTCCGCTGCCACCTGCCCTCACCTCCCCGTCTCATCTTATACGTTGGTGTTGGCCCTGGACGGAATTGTGTCCCCAGATTCATAACCCCCGCCGCAGTGTTACGAGGAAGGGGGGCCTTTGGGGAGGGAGGAGGTTTTGATGGGGTCAGGAGGTGGAGCCCCATGAAGAGATCAGAGCCCCCTGGGGAAGAGGCAGGAGGGCAGGCCCTCCCGCCCACGTCAGGGGACGGCAGATGCTGGCTGCCCAGAGGGGCCCTCACGGAGCCCGGCCTTGGTGGCTCCCTGGTCTCGGACTTCAGCCTCCAGAACGGTGAGAAATAACTCTGCTGTTGAAGCGCCAGGCCCGAGCCGACTAAGATGGTGCCCTGCTTCTCGTTCCCGCCCTCCTCGCTACCCCTCCCTGTGGCAGCTTGTCCACGCCCACGGGCCCTGTCCCCATGCTCACAGCCCCAGGCCCCTTCCTGCCGCCACCCCTGGAGCCACCAGCTACTCTGAGAGCCTTTGGTGGTCTAGGTGCTGGGCACGCGGGGCCGACCCGAGTCCCGACCTCTCCACGCGGGGCGCCTGCAGCTTCTGCCCTCCGCGTGGCCCTGGTCTCCCTCCTGCCCCTGCACGTGTCCGAAGCCGAACCTGTGGTGTCCCCATCAGCCCTGCTCCTCCCGTCGCTCCCTCAGCCCCCGCCTCTCCTCCACGCATCCACCCTGCAGCCCTGGGACCCGAGCCAGGGGGCCCTGCTGCAGCTGCGCCCTCCCATCAGGAGTCTGAGGGGACACGGGACCAGCTGCCGTACCCCAACCCCAGTTCCCGTCCCATCGACCTGAACCTCCTTCCAGGCCGCCTCATGTCTGGGGCTGGTCTCCTGAGGGGTGAACCCCAAGTGTGCAGAGTCTCAGACCCCAAAAGTGCGGCTGCTTGTGGGGCAGTAGGGCAGAGCTGGGACCTGCAAGTCAGGGTGTCCGCACCCCAAGTGTGAGGCTACGGGGTGGCTGAGCTGAGAGAGGGAAGGAGGCTGGACCAGGCTGGGCAGGGGTCAAGGGTCAGGGGTCAACTTGCACATAAGCCACCAGAACACTGCTTATTCCAGAGCCATGCCTGGCCCTCCAGGGCGTTCCAGGTGGTGGGACTGCGTCAGTCCAGGAGGAGCACAGAACACATGGGATTGAACAGGTTTTGAGCGTCACTTTACACTCTGGGCACCTCACTGGGTTGTCGGGTCAACCGCCATTGACCCCTCGGCCACCAGACTGAGTGACTGTCCCAAACACAGGACAGTTTCATTGTAGCTCAGCTTGAATGGAACCTGCAACATGAAGACCAGCAGGCCAGCTGTCCAGGGTCAACGGCGACATGTCCAGCCTGGAGCCCACCTGCACAGGGAGGAGGCAGCAGATGACTGAGCCACCACATCCAGAAAAGGAGCCAGTTGAGCCCTTTATGAGCCCGAGGTCCGGGGCGTCCCCTGGGCGCCTCCCAGAGCCCCAGGGTTCAGCCCAGCAGCCGGGGTCTCGGGCCCCAAAGGCACTGAGCGCAGCGGGCCCCTCATCTCCGCGGGCAGGAGCTGCGGGCAGCGAGGGCTGTTCGGGAAGCAGCCTGGGGGACCGGCCTGGGCTTCTGGAGTGGGGGGCGGGGGCCGCACCTGCTTGTGCGGTGGCACCGGTGATGGCACCCAGGGCCCGGGAGTCCCTGCCTGGGCTCCGGGAGACCCAGGTCTGCGGGCTGGAGCCCAGCCCAGGGGCGGCCTCAGGGCCAGCCTTCCCCAGCCACACTGTTTCCATAGCAACCAGAGCCCTCTGGCAGGGGCTGAGCCCCTCCCCAGCCCAGCCCAGCCTCTGGGAAAGGAATGTGCCCTTGTCACAGGCAAGCAGGTGGGAGGAGTCCATCATCACAGCCAGGACGGGGCAGATGTCACCAGGCTGTGAAATCCACCACCAGGTGGTGTGTCTGCTGACAGCAAATCCAGGTGTCCTGTGTCCCCACGTGTTCCTGATGCGCATCAGGGAGGCTTTAGGGCAGCGAGGTGGATGCTTCTGCTTTTCCTCAGCATTGGCAGCTGAATGCCCAGTCTTCCAAGAAGTCAGAACAGGGCTGCAGGGGGTCAGGCCCAGAATCAGGGATGCTGGCATGAGACCCCCGGTGGGTCAGGCTTGCGGGGATGGTGGGACAAGGTCCCTGGTGGGGGAGGCTCTGGAGGATGCTGGGACAGAATCTCTGGTGGGGCGGGCTCTGGGGGATGGTGGGATGGGGTCCCTGGTGGGGTGGGCTCTGGGGAATGGTGGGATGGGGTCCCTGGTGGAGTGGGCTCTGGGGAATGGTGGGATGGGGTCCCTGGTGGGGTGGGCTCTGGGGAATGGTGGGATGGGGTCCCTGGTGGAGTGGGCTCTGGGGGTCGCTGAGACGAGACCATTGGGTAGGATTCCTAGCTCCTGCCACTGCAGCGGTAGAGGCCTGAGTCCTCCCCCAGCTCACTCGCTTCCATTCTGGGCTGACCCTGCCCTGGTTCCTCTCCAGTGTGTCCCCTTGCTCCCTCCAGGGGGGCAGGTGGTCGCTGAGAAGGTCCCAGGTGAGATTCAGGCCATGGAGGCAGCAGGCGTGGGTTTGAATCCAGGCCCCAGCCTCGGGCCTTGCACAGCCTCTTCTCTTCAGCCTGGGTTTCCTCATCTGTAGAGTGGAGGCGAGGTGGTCGACCTGGCAGGGTGGCCATGAGGATTCTGTGGGCACGTGGTTAACGCAGCACAAGGAAAGCACTGAGAGAAGCAGGACAGGCAGAATCAAAGACAGGTCATGGGGCCAGACCTTGGGTCCCCCGCCAGCCCCTGCTTCCCAGCAGCTATGAGGCATATGTCACCTGCTACCTCTGTTTCCTGCTGTGTGACCTCAGGAATCTCCTTCCCCCTTTCTGTCCCCTTGCTGTGAATGGGATCAGTGACCTCCCCCACATCCCAGAGATGTGAGGACACTGCTGGGTAGCATACTAGGTGCTGTGTCCCCAGAACACACACAGCTGGGACACTGTGATGAGAGCAGGAGGATGTGGCTTAGGGAGGTCACAGCGTTCGATGCACATTGTGGAGGTGTCAAAATATCTCCAGTGGGTGCAGCATCTGCACCGCCCACCGCCCCTGTCCCCTGAGAGCTGTCCTGCGCCAGAGCTCGCTCTGCCTTCAATTCTTTGCAGAAGGAAACTGCCCTGGGCTGCCGGGCTTGGAAGGCAGATGCTTGTCGTCACCACGAAGGATAGTCAGCTTGATCTCGGGAGTGGCTGCCGCTCATGGAGCCCCCACAATGCCCCGGGACCTGTGCCCAGAGCTGCCACACTCAGTCTGGCCACTCGTAGCCTCTGCGGTGCATGTGAGGGCCCCAGGCTCCCAAGTCGCACAGAAAGAGGCAGAGGCGGGAGTCACCTGTCTACGCCACAGCTCAGCCCTAAAGAAAGATCCGTGAGCCCTGCTCCTGCATGCCGGGGCTCAGCCCTGTCCTCCCCACGCCCCTCAGTGTGCTCTGATGCTGGGTTGAGCTAGGAATGTGGCCCCCTTCTCCGGACTTCTTGTCCCCACACGGATTGGCTTTGGTGGCCAGGCCAGCTCTCAGAGGAGCTGTGGCAGAACTTCTCTGGATTGCGAGTTGTTGACATGGAGCAGGCCTCTTGGAAGGCCCAGCACACACTTGATGGGAAATAAAAATACTGCAGCTACGTGAAAACTCAGCAGCAAGGGGCAGGAGGGTGGAACAGGCAGAGAAGGGGCAGGGCCCGTCTCACCCTAGGCTGGGAGCCAGGTGGGATTGGAGAACCCCCAGGAGGCCCTTTCTGACCCCAGCGGCCTGTCAGGTGAGAAGTCCACGCTGTGCTGCTCCGACCCGCCCAGGGCTGTGGGATGAACACACTGAGCATCAGGCCTCCACACGTCCCCCTTTCACTCACAACCAGCCACACCGCTGATGTGCCCACCCCCAGCTGGGGTTCCCCCCAGCTCCACCCCACACCCTCCAGGCCTCGCCCGCCTTCCCCAGTCCTGCTCTTGTCACTGGCACCTGCTCTTTGAACCTGGATGGTCACAGGCCCCCCAGCACAGCCGGCCTAACCCTGCTCTCCTCTGGTCCCCTCGAGCCTGCTCTGTCCTGATCAGAACCCAGCACCAGCATCTCGGGCGTTCGCCCCTGACACCCCCAGCTCCCCACAGCCCACAGCCACTCCGGCACCCAGACCTCCTGGGGTCATCCTATCCCCTCCACTTTGGCCTCTCTGCTGCCACTGGCCTGGCCCAGACCTATCTGCTCAGACTTGAAAGGCAGCCGTACCCCTCTCGGCCCCTCACCTCTAGTCTCCTCCTTCAATTTGGACAGAAGATCTTCCTAAATCAGACCCTGCCCCTCCCTTCCTTCAATGCTTTGGATGATACACCTCTGCTTTGAGGATTATGTACTAGCTATTATTATCCCAATGAAACCAGTGCTTGTGGGAATGACCCATAAGGAGGTTCCTTTAGTCATTCGACAAACATTATTGAATCATTGTTATAGGCTGCATACCTCTGGGGATGCAGCAATGATGAAATTGCCACAGATGCCTGCCCTCACGGAGCTTCCATGCCTAGTAGGTGGAGTTGCAGGCGTGCACTGTATGTAAAACAGGGATGGATAAGGGCCAAGAAGAGCAATAAAGCAGGAGACGGGGAGAAGGTATGGGAAGCGCCAATCGAGGAAGCCTCTGAGACAGTGGCATTTGAAAGTAGTGGCCTAAAATAATGGGAAGGAAGGACCCACGGGGAGATCTGGGGAAGAGAATTCCAGGCCAAGAGAATAGCAAGTGCAAAGGCCCCGAGGCATGAACAAACCCAGTGTGTTTGAGGACCAGCCTGGCGGGGCCTCTGTGATGTTTCACTTTAGGTGTCAGCTTGTCTGGGGATCGCTGGTAAAACATTCCTTCTGGGTGTGCCTGTGAGGGTGTTTCTGAATCAGTTGAATGAAGAAAGATCTCCCTATTCAGTGTAGGTGAGCATCATCCAACCTACTGAGGGCTCAGAGAGAACCGAAAGGCAGAGGAGGGGCGAATTTGCCCTCTGCTTGACCTGGGAATTCCTCATCTTCCAGGTGCTGCTGGTCCTTGGACACCCCGGCCCTGTGCTCAGGCCTTCGGGCTGGGAGTGGAGCTGTGAGTTCATCACCAGCTGTCCTGGGTCTCCAGCTTGCAGACAGCAGATCGTGAGACTTCGCAGCCGCCATCACTAGGTGCACCGATCCCCCTAATCTCTTTCTATGTATCAATAGCTCTGTCATCTCATCAGCTCTGCTTCTCTGTCGAACCCTGGTTAATGCAACCCCCAGTTCTGGGCCTCCCCTCCTGCCATCATCCTCACCCGACAGCCACCTCCACCACCTCCCACCACCAAAATGGGCCAGGGTCTGTCAGTCCCTGGGACCCATGAGGTTCCTTCTTCAGAGACGCTGCCCACACATTCCTACGTCTTCTTCAAGCCTCCCCTGAACACTCCACCCTCCCCCGCACAGTGTTCTCCGGCCTCCCTGCTCCTCCGCTGTCAGGCCGGCTGGCACTTTTCCAGTGACCACGGTCCTCACGCATGCCCAGTGCAATCCACCCCAGGGCCTTTGCACTTGCTGTAGCCAATCCTCTCCTGGAAGCCTCAAACAGTTGTATGACTCATGCCCTCCCTCCTTTCTATCTCTACCCAAACGTCACCTCCTCAGAGAGTCCCCCAGACTCTCCATCACTCTCCACCCCTCCCCCTGCATCCTGTTTCTTCATAGCACACACCCTGACCCAACAGAAGGTGACAGACTCGCTTGTTTATCATCTATTAATATCTTCTCACCAGATTGTGGACTCCAGGGGACAGAGATTTATTTTGTCACTTATGTTCACAGCTCGTATCCCCTGTGGCTTGAACAGGACCTGCGCTCCATGATCGATATATTTGTGGAATGAAAAATGAATGAACGGTGTTGATCACACTGCGCTGGAATACTGTTTCTGCCCCAACCTTCCTCCCCTGCCCAGCCATTCTGGGAACTCAACGGGGACAAGCCCAGGCCTCGCCACCCACCTCTGTGCCCTGGCACCAGCGTGGGTCCAAGCACACTGTACCATCCGCAAGCGTTCCGCCCGAGTGAGGGAGCTGACGGATGGGTGGACAGGGTGTCGCTGAGAGCCCAGGGTTTAAAAATAAACCTGCTCTGAGCTCTCCCGTGTGTCATTTGTAACTTCTTAGAAAAGCCCAGGGAAGAGCCAATTTCAGTCACTTGAGGAGGATATTCAGGTTCAAGAAATAGAACACTTAAAAATAAATACAGCAAATCAAATGAGCCCAACGGGCCGAGGCCCCTTCTTGCCCATGAGTGCAGCCGCAGTGCAGGGCGGCAGGAGGGCCAGGATGTGGGGGCTCCAGGTTTCTGCTGAGAGGCCCTGGGCCAGTTGCAGACAGGGGCAGGGTTTTGGGGGGGGTGGTGTCGGGGGGGGGGTCGGTGGTGGTGGTGGGGGGGAGGCAGGATTCTGCTGACCGGCCCTGGGAGCAGGGCACCCTCCACATTAGCTCAGGGCCTCACCTCCACCTGCCCGGAGGGTGTGATGAGAACCCACCAGCCGTCCTGGGAGTCGCACCAGGAGTGGAGGCTGGAGCCTGGGCCTTCGCCTGTCAACTGTGGGCTGACAGTTGTTGAAAAGGGACAATCAGAAGCCACCCCAGTCCTCCCAGCAGCCAGGGCCCCACCACGGCCTCCCCGGGGCCTCTCAGGGCAGCCATGGCTCTGTCCGCCAGGTGTCCTTAGCCCACAACTAGGGGTGCTGGTAGTGGTGGTGCACATGGTGAGGACAGTCCCCTTTCTCTGTCCTGGCCCCTCTCCCCTCCTCCGCCCTGTCTCCCAGGAGGCACAGGCTGCTGTCCCCTGAGGGAGCGCACTGGGCTCTTCCCTGCGGTGTCTCCCAGGATGCCTGGCTGTCCCTTGCCCTTTCTCAGTTACTGCACACTCAGGCCTGTCACCCCTGCAGCCTGCCCCTGCTTCTCATTCAGGAAATAGCAGCTCCATCCCCCTGGTCCCTGAGCCAGAAACCTGGTGTTGGCACGACACATCTGTCACCCAAACACCCGCCCAGCCCCAAGGTGGGGCGTTTACACCTCTGGAAAACCCCTGGGTCTGCCCACTGCCCTCGGTGCACTCCACCCCCAGCCCGGCTCTGGTCTGACCTGCCATTGGCTCCAGCCCAGATATCCCCATCAGCCTCCACACGGAAGCTCTGGCTCCCACTGCAGCCTCCGTGGACGATCTGGGGATTGTGTGAAGGAGCAGATCAAGTCAGCCCCTTACTTAAAACCCTTCCGTGCTGCTCAGGGAACCTTGAGTGAGAAAACCCAGCCCACGGGCCACAGCCCACGGGCCCCCTGGGGTCTGGCTGCAGCCTCTGCCCCCTCCTCATGCTCCCCCTCATCACACCCTGCCCCAGAGCCCTTCTCTAGTCCCCCCAACACTCCTCCCCACCCCAGGGCCTTTGCACGTGCTGTCCCCACTTCCTCGATCACTCTGCCCCCCACTCTTCAGGGACCAGCTTCTTCAGGTCTCAGCTCAAATGTCAGCTCCCAAGATTCCCCCTTCCGAGTCAGTCCCCTCGCCATCGCCCTATGTAGCCTCCTGTGCGTGCACGCCGTACAGAGACATCCCCAGCTGTCGATGCGTGTGCCTTGTCCCTGTGGGCCAGGTCCCCCTCAGCACTGCGGGCCCAAGGAGGCTGGCTCCGGGTTTAATGGATTCATTTCTCATCCCTGCATCACATAGTAGGTGCTCAGAAAATGAGCTGGATGAATAAATGGAACCATAGGAATAGGAAGGAAGTGAAGAAAAACAGCTGGTGTCCCTTAAATAGAATGGAAATCACTCAAAGTGCTGTTAATTGTTGTATGGGAGGCACGGACTTGTTTTTTGGTTTTTTTTTTTAATTTTAGTTTTTGTAACTCATGCTGCTTAATTAGAGCTAATAATTACAACTCCTGTTTCTGGTTTGTGCTTCCTCAACTCGGGCCTGAGGGCAGAAACCGTTTCACATGTAAGCAGCATCAGCTCTGCGATGCTCTCCTGGGAGTGGGAGCTGCCTGAGTGTGGATGTGATTCTCAGTGATGCTAATTAATCAGCAAAACAGGCTGGGCTCTGGCAGGGCTGCAGGGGTGGGGGCGGCTGGGAAGGGTTTCCTTCCAACAAGCCCAAGAGTCCTCCTCAGAGGGTCCCCCTCCCCTGCATGACAGATGGAGAGGGGCAGGTGGGGGCTTCCAGAGATAGTCCGCCTCACCCCTTCCCCTGGTGGGGACAGGAACTCTCCTTTATCAACTCTCTTCTCCCTATGAGTTCTGCTCAGTTCCACCCCTGTTACCACCGCCACCAGCCTCCTAGCTACCAGGCCATTTACACAACGCTCTGTCCTCATCCACGCCCTCTCTGGACACACCTATAGCGTCAGCTTCCATCAGTCAGAGCACACAGTAGGTGCTCAGAGCATGCTGGTCTCTTTTCTTCCCATGAGATTCCCCTGAGCCAAGAAACCTTCATTGATCCTTCAGCCAATCCCTCGTGGGTCTCCCGGAGGGAAGAAAGGGGCAGTGAGAGGTGAAGGCGACCTTTCTGAGGAGGTGACCTGTGATCAGAGATGTGAATGACGTCAGGGACTGGAGCACACAGATGTCTGCGGGGAGAGCTTTTCAGGCAATGTGAACACGTCGTGCAAAGGCCCTGAGGTGGGCGTGTGCTTGGAGTGTCTGGGCGTCGAGAAGCTGGTGTGGAGGGAGTGGAGCGAGTGAGAGGAGTGTGGTGTGAGATGGGGGTGGAGAGCTGGGCAGGCTGCGCCAGGAAGGGCCTGGTGGCCTGTGGACATTAGTTGGTGGGGACGTGGTGGGGGGGATGTGACAATGGGGGAGGTCACTCCCTTCGGGTCAGACACAATGGGACCTGGGGACACCTGAATCAAGTCTAAGCAGCCAAGTCTTTCTGGAATGCCCATTCCCGGGGGGGGAGGGAGTGTCCAGACTTGCCCCCATCTGCCCCCCTCACCCTCCCTCCACCATCCTGTCTGCTGGGCCAGAGGACAAAGGACATTGGCACCAGGAGAAGGTGTCAGAGAAAAGCAGGGCCTGTGCCGGCCCAGCCTCGGGCTAGTGCCCGAGATGCAGCGCGTGGACAGGACCGGCGAGATGCGGTGTGTGACATCTCCGCTGGGAAGGAAAAGCCTGGCCTTCTAGTCCTGGGGTCCCTGAGATCCAGTGTGGGAAATATGGAGGGGACGGGGTGCCAGAGAGAGCCCAACACAGCACAGACAGTCCTCCTGCTCTTTCCCACATCGTGGGCTCTGCGGAGGCACCTTCCTTTCTTTCCCTCCCCTCTCCTCCTCCCCTCCTTCCTCCTCTCTCAGCTCCTCCCTCCCTCCCTCCCTCTCTCTCTTCCCCCTTTCTCTCTCTTTATCTATTATCTATCTATCTATCTATCCACCCACCCGCCCACCTACCTATCATCTATCTCTATTCTCTCTCTCTCTGTCTCTCTCTCTGTCTCTGTCTCTCTCTCTCTCTCTCTCTCTCTCTCTCTCTCGCTCTCTCTCTCTGTATCTCTATCTCCTCTCTCCCGCCCTTGCTTCTTTCGTGCAATAAGCAGTAGCTCGTTTTCTCTGTGTGTGACCCTGGGCTTGCACACAGCATGGAGAAATGTTGGGGGGTACTGTCCAGCCTCGGGAGCTTCTGTGCAGTGCTGTCACAGACAAACACCACTCGCTCTGTGATCCCGTGTGAGGGCCCGAGGAGATGCAGGTTTTGCCTGGGTGGGGAGGAGGCGGGAGGGGAGTGTTTTCTCCACGAGACTCTCTGTTCTGGGCAAAGTGCCAGGGCCTCGGAGTTCTAAAGGGCCTCCTAAAATGCTTAAGGCCCAGGAAAACTATTTATTTGGCTTCAAAATGAGAAAAGAAATCCGCAAAGTTGAAATTGATAAATGTTTAGTCAAATGTCTCCCAGGTGTAATATTATCAACTGCTCACCTTCCACTCCAGCTCAGCTTTTGCATAGTTACGTATAATTTGTGCTTAGGGTGGGATGTGGGGCATTTTAATATATTTGATCTGCAGGCTCTACAAGTGAAAGTGTCTGGCTGAGAAGGTCTTATAAGAGCCAAGTGCGTGTGTTGGGGGGTGGAGAGCAGGCGCAGGGGTGGGGAGAGCAGAGACCTCACAGAGTAGCATGCAGCTGGGAGGAGGCTGAGGCTTTCATCAGCACAGGGAAGGGCATTCCTGCAGGGGGAAGCACAGGTGCAAAGGAGCAGGGCACAGAGAGCGCGGTGCCCTTGAGGAGCAGACTGCACCTGGGCATGGAGTGGGGTGGGTCAGGGAGGAGGGGTCCGGAGCACAGGTGTTCTTTCCCTTCGTGAGCCTCTCTGTGGCCTTGCACGTCCTGTCCCCCCGTTAAAGCCCAGCTCTGCCTCATCCTCACGGAGGCTGGGCCAGCATGGAGACTCCTGGCCCGGCTGGGTCTCCCCTCCAACAGTCCCCGGCCGGGTCTGGCTGGCGAACCCACTTCTGCTCACAGAGCCCCATCCTGCTCTAGTCATGGGAAAGCACAGATGTGGGAGCAGGGACGAGACAAACACATCAGAAACACACAGACCCCAAGGTCACTCCTTGGCTCATTTCTGGAACCAAGCCCCCTTTTTCTTACTTTTTGCCCCAACCCAGAATTTCAGCAGAAACGTCCCTCGGGTCCATTGAAGGGGAAGTCGTGTGGCTTCAAGCCCACTGGGGGATGCCACCTCTTCTCTGACCAGCCAGAGAAAACCTCTGGGCCCCTGACCAGCCAGGAAAATCCCTGCTTTTCGAGGCTCTGGGGCCAAGTCTACAGACAGACGTCCTCAAACTTTTTAAACAGGGGGGCCAGTTCACTGTCCCTCAGACCATTGGAGGGCTGGACTGCGGGCCTGGGATGAGCCGTCTGCTAAGCAGGACAGGCAGCGGCGGCAAAAACACCCCGCGGGCCGGATTAATGTTTTCGGCCCGCCGCATGTGGCCCGCGGGCCATAGTTTGAGGACAGCTGGAAAGTTCGAGAGAGCGCCTGGCAGACAAGAAGCCCCAAAACGGCATCAAGGCTACAATAGTAATAGTAATTACAGTAGTTATTTTTATTATTGTTATTTTTTAAAGAGTTATTTTATTGTTTTTGGCAGAGACAGAGACAGAGAGAAGCGGGAGGACCCAGAGCAGTCTCCACAGTTGTACATCATTAGTTTCGACATGGTTTCCTTCACACAGGTGGGCAGGGGCCGTGCAGGGCAGGAACTAGGCTGGGGCCTCCCACATGGGAGACACACCTCCTGGAGTCAGAGGCTGAACCGGAGGGGGGTGGGCAAGAACCTAATTGGGGGCCTCTCTCCTGGGAAGCACACCCCTGTTCAGCAAATGGGTCTCCATGGGCCGGGGCCGGGATTCGATCCTCAGTCCCTAGGGCTGCAAAGTAAGTGCTTAACCTATGAGCCATCCTGGCTTCTCCTATTGTTGTTATTGGTTTATATTGTGTTAGTACTTCCTGTAGATACAGGACAAACAGGAGCCCCCCAAAGCTCTTCCTGATCCGGTTCCTCCTCCCAGGAAAGCCCCCCACCCCCAATCTCATCAGTTACACAATACTCTACTCCTCCGGCTTTTCTGGCCTCCGTGCCTTTGCACACGCTGTTCCCCCGCCCGGAAGGCCCTTCCATCCCCTTTCCCTGGCAAACCCTTACTCTGCCTGTGTGGGTCAACTCAGAGGGCGCCTCCCCGGGGAAGCCAGTCACACCCCTCCCTCACGCCTTCTGCAAGCCCCCTGGGTTGCCAGCACCTTCCCTGGGCCC
>PVKE010027623.1:0-21473 GCA_004027555.1 Craseonycteris thonglongyai | reverse complement strand
TTTTTCCAACTTGATTGAGATATAATTGACATGCAGTGTTGTTTAAGTTTAAAGTGTACAATGTGATGATTTGATATATGCATATATTATGAAATGTTTACGATAATAAATTTAGTTAACATGTCCTTCACATAATTACCACTTTATTGTGTTATAGTGATGGTGATGTTATGTAAATATAGTCTCATAATAATTTTCAAATATATAATATAGTATCGTTAGCTATAATCACTATGCTGTATATTAGATCTCTGGAACATAGTCTTCTTATAACTGGAAGTTCTTACCCTTTGACCAACAACTCATTTTCCCTTCCCCACCATTGCCCAGCCCCCGACAAATACCCATTCTACTCTGCTTCTATGATACCAGCTTTTTAGATTCCACATGTGAGAACATACAGTATTAGTCTCTCTGTGTCTTTTATTTCACTAGTATATGCTTTCAAGGACTATCTACGTTGTTGAAAGTGACAGGATCTTCATCTTTTTTTTTTTATAGCTGAATACTATTTCATTGTAGATAAACAAAATTTTTTTATCGATTGATCTGTTGATAGATACTTAGGTTGTTTCCATGTCTGGGCTATTGTGAATAATACTGCAGTGAATATGGGAGTGCACATATTTCTTTGCAATCCTGATTTCTTTCCCTTTGAATATTTACCCAAAAATGGGATTGCTGGATCATATGGTAGTTCTATTTTTATGAGGACAGCTGATAAATTTTGCCTCCAGTGTAATATTTTTTGTTGTTACATTAGATATATCTGGATATAACTGATTCTGTGTAGTAACATGGTATCTCTCCTCCATCATTCTTGACCTTGCACACACAGGTGCTTACATTTTTCACCCAGTCAGTGCACATCAAAATGGAAAAGTGTTCAGATGTTCATTTCAAACAGTGTGCAAGCATACATAATGTAATGTAGAATTGTGCACCTGGAACCTATGTAATTTTTACCAAATGATGTCACCCAATAAATGTAACAATTAAAAAAAAACAAAACAAAAAAAACTTCAGACCTCGGCTTGGGAAGGTCAGGTTGACTGTTTATTTTTTATTATGAATGTGCTATTCTTACAGACTTTCTTGACAAAGAAACAACAATAAACTCTGAACCTTATATTGAAACTCTTACTGCCTTAAAAAAAAGAGTCAAGCAGATTGAAACAAGAAATGAAACACTTCCTTCAACATGAGAATTCCAGGCCTCACACAAGTGCAGCAACAAGAGATGTGATTCAACACATGGATGTTTCAGTGCAGCTGCATCCACCATCAGCCCAGACCTGGCTCCTGGTGATTTCCACCTGTTCCCAATACTCACAGGACACTTGAAGGGCCAGCGCTTCATCTGAAATGAAGAAGTGTAGTCTGTAGTGAGGAAATGGTTTCAAAAACAAAACACTGATTTTTTAAAGGACAGATTTCAAAAACTAGTGTAGCATTGGTGGAGTGTATTGAAGTGTATGGTGATTCTGTAGAAAAATAATTATGCAACTTTGAACATATATGATGTAGGTATATTTCTTTTATTATTTCATTAAAATGTCTTTTCCCATTCATTTTCTATTTAAGTGGAGGCAAAATGTATCAGCCTGATCTCATAATTTTTTGAGGAGCCTCTATATTGTTCTTCATATTGGTTGTACTAACAGTGCACAAGAGTTCCCTTTGCTCTACATCTTTGCCACCATTTGTTGCCTCTTGTCTAGTTGGTACTAGCCACTGTAACAGGTGTGAGGTGATAGATAGTTCATTGTGATTTTGATCTGCCTTTCCCTGATGATTAGTGAGGTTGAGCACCTTTTCACATATTTGTTGGCCATTTATATGTGTTCTTTGGGAAAATATCTATTCAGGTTCTTTTCAAGATTGCTTTGTCTATTCAGAGTCTTTTTGGTTCCATATAAATTTTAGGATTGTTTTATTTCTGTGAAAAATAGCATTGGGCTTTTGATAAGAATTATATTGAATCTATAGGTGATTTGAGTAGTATAAACATTTAAGCAATATTAATTTTTCTGTTCCATGAGCATGGGATGTCTTTTCATGTATCTGTTTCTTCTTCAATTTCCTTTATCAGTGTCTTATATATCTTCCACTTCCTTGGTTAAATTTAGTTCTAAGATTTTATTGTTTGGGGTGCTATTATAAGTGGAACTGTTTTTTTTATTCTTTTTCAGAGGTCTTGTTCATGAATAGAAACACAACTAATTTTTAAGTGTTGCTTTTATATCCTGCAACTTTATTGAATTTGTTGATGAGCTCTAACAGGTTTTTAGGTGAAGTCTTTAGAATTTTCTACATATAAAATCATGTCATGAGCAAAGAAAGAATTCTTTTTCTTCCTTTCTAATTTGGATGCTTTTTAATTTTTTCTTGCCTAATTGCTCTAGCTAGGACTTTCAATATTGTGTTGACTAGGAGTGCTAAAAGTGGGCACTTTGTCTTACTCTTGATCTGAGAAGGAAAACTTTCAACTTTACATCATTGAGTATAATGTTAGCTTCTCATATATGGACTTTATTATATTGAGACATATGCTCCTTCTATACCCATTTTGTTGAGAATTTTTGTCATGAAAGGATGTTGGATTTTGTCCATTGCTTTTTCTGCATCTATTAGATGATCATATGATTTTTACCCTTCATTCTGTTAAGTAGTATATCATATTTATTGATTTGCATTTGTTGACCCATCCTTGCATCCCAGGAGTAATCCCACTTGATCATGGTGTATGATCCTTTTAGTGTGTTGTTGAGTGCGGTTTGCTAGTATTTTGTCGAGAATGTTTGCATCTGTATTCATCAGAGATATTGGCCTGTAATTTATTTTCTTTTTCTTGTTGGGTCCTTATCTGACTTTTGTATCCGGATAATGCTGGCCTCATTAAATGAGTTTGGGAATGTTCCCTTTCTACTTCAATTTTTTGGAAGCATTTGAGAAAGGTTGATATTAATTCTTCTTTAAATGTTTCATAGACTTCACCAGTGGGGTCATCATTTCCTTGGCTTTGTTATTTTTGTTGGGAAGTTTTTGATTGTGAAGTCAATCCCCTTACTCATTGTTGGTCTATTCAGGTTTTCTATTTCTTCATGATTCAGTCTTAGTAGGTTGTATGTTCTAAGTATTTATCCATTTCTTCTAGGATGTCCAATTTGTTGGTATGTAATTGTCCATAGTAGTCTCTTAAGATTCCTTGTATTTCTGCATTATCTGTTGTAATATCTTCTCTTTCATTTCTATTTTTTTATTTTACTTATCTTTCTTTTTTTCATAGTAAATCTAGCTAAAAATTTATATGTTTTATTTGTATCTTTAAACTAACTAGCTTAGTTTCATTGATCTTTTCTATTTTCTTTTTTTCATCTCTATTTCATTAATTTCCTCTCTGATCTTTTTTTATTTCCTTTCTACTAACATTGAACTGTTTGATCTTTTTTTTTCCCCTAGTTTCCTAAGGTGTGAAGTCATATTGTTTATTTGAGATCGTTTTACGTAATGTAGGCATTTTTTCCTTAAGGTAGGGTCTCACATGTCAGTGGAGACCAGTGATAGAAGTCAGGCTGGGAGTGTGGAGGGGCACAGCTTGAGGGTGTGACTACAGGTGAGCTCAGTGATGCAGGCCAGTGACAGGAAAAGGGGCCAAATATAGACCCAACAAACAGCCGTGGGGACCTTGGTTGTCAGCATGCAGTCTCATGGCACTGGGTCCTATCATGGGCACTTGCATATCATTGCAAACCAGTGACGAGTCAGGCCAGTGGTATGCAGGTACTGGAGGAGTTAGCCCCAAACTCATGCACAGCAGTGAGGATCATCTGTGAGGTATAGGCTGGCAATTTGCACTTGTGCAGCTGCAGAGGCCGTCCTTGGGGGGTTCGGGGGGGCAGACAGGGAAGGACTCAGACATGCAAAATCTGCATGGTGTCCATGGTGGCTGTCCTGGCCATTGGTTTCTTCAGGGGCCAAAGCTGTTGGGGTCCTCCACAGAGCAGGCCACCAAGAACCATGGTTGCTCCTTCGTGGCTGAGATTGGTAGTGTTGGCCTTTCTTCCTTATTCCATGCAATCACTGTATATCCCAGCTTTACCAGTCTTTGGGTGGGGTGAAACAGAAGTGGGCCCTTCATGCAGTGTCCTGCAAGGCTGGGCAAGCTGGTTGTTCTCCTCACTCTCCCTTTGTTGGCGAGGGGAAATCTATCAAACTAGGGAGAGTCACACTGACAATGAGCAATGCCGGCTGGGGGGATGGGATGATGCAGGCAAAAAGAAGCTGTCTTTCCTTTCTTCTGTGTGCAGTTACCTCAGGTATTCTATTCTACTGTGTTATTGAAGTTTCTTAAGTGGACGCCTGAGCTCCACCAGAGCTGCTCTCATTTGTGAATAGCTAATTGCTGATATTGGTGGCGAGAAGGAGGCTGGGTCTCCTACTCCACCATTTTGGTGACATCACTTCTTAATTAGATTTTTAAAGCAGTTTTATAATAAAGTCCAATTGGAATTAACTTTCCATCCTGTTATCATCTTTGAAAAGGTAAATGACAGCGGTTTTTAGAGAAAAGTTCTTAATAAAAATATATTACTTTAAGTGGGTAAACTTTAAAGCATGTAGATTATGTCTCACTAAAGCTGTTTAGGAAGCTGTTTTTAAAAAATGACAGACTAAGAACATAGAAGAAAAACTGAGTTTGCAATGTTATGGAGCTGTTATATAATCTTGGACTACTTATGCTTAGACTTTTATAGAAAACATGAAATAAACTTCTACCTTATTTGGCTATTTTTACATGTGGCCATTGTAATAGCAATCAAACCTGTGCCTTTACTGGCATGCGTGATAAAAGATGCCTTCCAGAAACCTACATTAAGCATCATTTTTTATGTGCAATATTAGAATAATTTTCATTACACTCAAGAATTAGGCATTGCTGCCTTTTTCATTGCTATGATCAATACTTGTTCTAAAGGTTCTAGGAACTGCAAATAAACAAGAAAGATATATAATATAGCAACATGTACAGCCAAACTGATTGTCAGTGACATGCTTGTATACCAAGAGAATAAAGCAATAGACTTGAAACTAACCAGATAATTTAGCAACGAGTTCAAAACAAGGTCAACATACAAAATAGAGTAGCTTTTATGAGTTATAACATATATTAAAATGCTATTTTAAAATTTCTATTTATAATAATAAAAAATATCTATTACATACTTAGGAGTAAACTTTTCAAGGAAAAGAAAACCTATAAAACAGACAATAAAAAACTGAAAGACATAAAACAGAACTAAATAAATGGGGAGATGTGCTCTTTTTCTAAATGGGAAGAACCAATATGTAAATGTGAGAACTCATTTCAAAATTAATCTAAATGTCAGTGCAGTCTCAGGTATTGACAGACTAATTTTTTTTTAATTACTGGAAGAGAAGGAATAAAGATGGCTGAAGAAGAAGAATGAGCAGGGAGAAGAAGATTCTTGTTAACAAACATCAAAACATGATATAAAGCTGTAGAAAATAAAACAGCATGATTAGTACAGAAATAGATACATAGAGCATTGGAACAGAATGAAGATTCACCATTTACAATCCCACCAACAGTGCAGAAGTGCTCCAATTTCTCCACATTTTTGCCAACACTTGTTATTTTCCACATTTTTGATAGTAGCCATCCTAATGTTTGTGAAATGATACCTTGTTTTGATTTACATTCATCTGGTAAGACATGATTCCTTACATAGAAAAGCTTAAAGATTTATAAAACAATTGCTATTAACAAGAGAGTGTAGTAATTTCATAGATTACAAGGTCAAAGTACAAAAATAAAAAAGTATTTTTATATACTAGCAGTAAACAATTAGAAAATGAAATAAAAATATTCAACTTACTATAAAATCAAAATACAAAATTATTAGAATAAACATAAGAAAAAGACACATAAGCCACCAAATATTGGAAAGAATGTGGAGAATGGAGAATTTTCATCCATTTCTGGTGGTGTAAGATTTGAGGGGAAAACTAGAGGTTTCTGCTAAATGAAATATTCACCTACCATATAACTCAGCAATTCTACTTCTGGTTATTTACCCAATGAGAAATGAAAGCATGTGTGTATGTACATACACACAAAATGTGTTTAGGAATGTGTATTGCCATTTTATTCATCATAGTCAAGAACTGGAAACAGCCCAGGTGTTCATCTACAGGAAAATGGGCTAGCAGCATTATACTTATATAATGAAATACAACTCAGCAATAAAAAGAAATGAACTACTTATTCATAGAACAGTGTGGATGAATTTCAAAAGCACTGTCAGTGTGAGAATCTCAACACAAAATCGTATATACTGTGTGATTCCACTTATATGAATTTATAGAACAGGCAAAAGTAATCTATAGAAAGAAAATATAAGAGAGTGATAGCCTCTTGGGACTAGGGATGGCAATTGATTAGGATGGGGCAGAGGCAGATTTTTTGGAGTGATGGAAATGTTCTTTACTTTGATCTGAATGTGGGTACCCAGTGTTTCCATTTGTCAAAGCTCATAAAACTATACAATTAAAACTTAGATGTCTCACTTATACATTTTTATCTCAAACAAGTAGTAAGAGAACTGTAAAGTATTATACTGCAGTTAATGATGTGAATGCTAAGGGGGGGGGTACTATACAGATATGTGTGACTTCCTTTAAAAAGCATCAACAGGGAGAGTTGTTGGGGGAGGTGGGAGTGGGCACCAGATATATGGTGGTGGAGGGGGACCTGATTCTGGGAGGTGGGCACATAATGTGATGCATGGGTGATGTGATGTGGTCTTGTACTTCTGGAAACTACCTAATTGTTACCAACCAATGTCACCCCATTAAATTTAACAATAAAAAATAAATAAACAAACAACAAAAAGCATCAACAAAGGTGGATAGATATGTGATAAAAAAAAAGTATAGGAAAAGTTAATGGTAACATATAGGTAGTGGGTATATGGTTGTGATTATACATTTCTTTAAACTTTCTACTTGAACTTTTTCATAATAAAATATTAGAGAAAAATTCACCAGAGAATTATAACTTGATTATAGAGGATAAAATCATGTGTCTGCTTCTCTCCTTTGAAATCATACAACAGATAAGGAGAATGAGAAACAAAAATTCAACTCCTTTTTAAAACAAATGTTTTCATATCCAAAAACTCTGTATTTTAAAATACATTGGAAGAAAAAAAAAAAACAACAACAACAATAAATAATAAAAAATAAAATACATTGAAGAGCAGCCAAAACCAGGTAAGATTGAAGACATGCAAAAGGAAACACAAATAAGACTATGCAGAGAATACTTAGGTGCTGGAGACCTCTGAAAGACCAAGCAAAAATATACTTTCCAAAGATGAAGGTCACATGAGGTACAAATCCTAAATCCCATGTGTGCAACAGTGGAATGGATCAGCTATGGCTTGTGATAGGATCTTCCTAAAACTTTTAACAAGACTAAAAGCAGGGCTTAGGGAAGAATTACACAGACAAGGCGTATCTGTAGGCAGCAGCTTTTTTCATAGTAGCTGAGAAAAGAGATTCCTTATATTGTAGAAAACCAAACAATAACAAAAAGAACCTGCCTAATAAAATTAATCACACAAAAAATAAATGCATATGTAAAATTTTACCAGCCTGGAAAACAGCACAGGCCCCTATGAAACATAACATTTCAAAATAGGTGATCTAGAAAAAAAATGTTTTGCCTTCAAAAATTAGTGCTGGAAAGTGCTGTACACCGTATCTATACAAATATATTAGAATAAGAATGGAGGAAATAAACAGGAAAAGTAAATGGCAGGAGAAGAAGTTTCAACACTGATAAGTTGCTACAAAGCAGATCCATACTTTAGTATGAATTAAAAATATTAACAAAATAATTTCCTCTTAAAGCACATATTTAAGTGGTGATAAATGAAAGAATTTAGGGAAAAGATGGAGAGTCATAGGAGCAGAAGAAAGCAAGATAGCAGACAAAGCAAAGAAGTAAGAGAAAATAAACATCTCAGAAAAAAAAATATTGCTGGTTTCACATAGGAATATGTGTGTATAAATATGTTGAAATTATTTTTTAATATAAAATAAATAAAAAAGAACAAATTACAGAATGACAAAACAATATGAATGAATCTTTAAAACACCAGAAATAAAAGAAGTCAGACATAAAAGAGTATGTAGTATATTATTCCATTTATAGACACAGAATAAAATACAGTTATGGCAAACTACTTAGCTCAACTCTCTGCAAATAAATTTGAAAACCTGGATGCAATGGATAATTTTATAGTAAAATATAATGTAACAAAACTCCCTCTAGAACAAATAGAAAATTAAAACAGATAAAAAAGATACCTTCCCCTGGAATAAATACTAAGTCAAATTCAGATAACTGCTGCCACATCAGTAAAAAGCAAATAAATTCAATTTCATTAAAATTGTTATAGAACATGGAAAGAGAAAGATACCTTCCAAATTTTTGGAAGATTATACAAAATGAAAACCAGTGTAGAAAGCCTAAATAAAATATTAGCAAGTAGAATTTAGCAGCATAACGAAAAATAATATATCACAGCCAGTAGAGTTTATTCCAGAAATGCAATGATAATTTGACACTAAGAAAATTATTATAATAATTTTCTAATAATCCTATTAATAGATTTATAATGAAAATCATATGCTAGTTTATGTGGATGCTAAAATGGATTTAAGATAATTAGATGTCCACTTTTATAAGAAATAAAAGTAAAGTGAGTAGGTAGTTAACTGTATTAAACTATTTTATACATTAATACATTATGTTAAAATATGTCTCTCAATTCAAAAGCTGGCATAGTATTTTCTTGGAAGTAAAAGGACTCCCATTAAAATGAGGTAAAAGTCAAATATCTCCATTAATACTACCACTTAATATTATTCATGGGGAACTTAATAACTGTTGCCATAAGAAAGAGATCAAGGTGTAATGTTTGGAATATAGGAGATAAAATTACCAATATTTGTAGATGTGTTTCAATTCCTAGAAACCAAAGAGGAATCAGCTAGAAAACTATAACAAGTAAATAACTTCAGTAAACTAAATATATATTAACAATCTTTATATACACAAACAATAATCAGTATTAGAGATAGCCCCCCCAATTGTTAAATGCCCACAAATAAATAAGGAGAAACCCTAAAAATGATCTTCAGAAATACAAATAAAGTCTTAAATAATTGGAAAGGAATACCATGGTTTTTAATTAGGAAGACTCAATATCCCAAAAATGTTAACATGACCCAAATAAAATTTAACATGATTCAAATAAAATTACCAGTAGAGACTTTTTAAGGGGAGGGAATCTAGACAAGATGAATCTGAATTTCATACAGGAAACCAAACAAGTAAAAATTATCAAAAAGAATCTTTGAAATGAAAGATAATAAGGACACAGCCCTAATAAATGTCAACATTTATTGTTAAAGCCTCGTTAATCAAAATGTATCATAAAGCTTCACTCAAAAAGAGAGATGAAATAGAATAGAATGAAATAGAAATGTGTAATATGCACTCAGTGAGGGAAAGATGCACTTTTTAATCTGCACTTTTTAATAGGTGATGGTGGGACAATTAAGTATGATTTTATGTAATTTCTGAATGATTACAAATAGACAAAAATACTAAAGCTTAAAATAAAAACTTAAAAGTAGCAGAAAAATGATGGTTAGAAAATGTGTTTATATATATCATGTGGATAGCGCTTTTTTTAAGTACACTAAATTCAAACATGAGAGGAAAGGATTCATTGACTACCTAAGAAATTAAAAATAATTTTTCTTGGCATAAAACACTATAATTACTGTTCAAAGAAAAGTACAATGAATAAAAAAAATAGAAGTGCACAACATATATACATATATATGTATGTATATATGTTGTGCATATCTGATTATATAAATATACGGTATATAATTTCCCTAATATATAAAGAGTTATTATAAACCATTAAGAAAATAGAGGGGAAGCCGGGATGGCTCAGTGGGTTAAGCGCTCACTTTGCAGCGCCAGGGACCAGGGATCGAATCCTGGCCCCGGCCCGTGCGGAACCATATGCTGAGCTGGGAGCTTCCCCCAGTTCAGTTCTCTCTCTGTCTCTGTATCTCTCTCTCTCGCGTCAAAAATAAATAAATAAATAAATAAATAAAAATATATTAAAAAAAACATAACTTCTAAAAAAATGAAAAAAGAAAATAGAAAAAGTGAATGTAATCTCTTAAGATAAAGAAATATAATTGCCAGGTATCTCTTAAGGCTGATGCTCAACTTTGTTTTTAATAAGATAAATGAATGAAAAGAACGCTTACTCTGGGTGGGCAACATATTATAACACATAGACAAAGTACTAAAGAAATGTACACCTGGAACCTACGTAATTTTTACTAACCAATGTAACCCTAATAAATGTAATAATAAAAAAATTAAAATAAAATACAGTGAAAAAGCAAACTACACTGAAATGCTGTTATATATAGATCAGTGTTTTGCTAATGGTATGGAGAAAGGAATACTTTCATACATTCTTTGTGGAGGTATAAAATAGTACTGTCTTAGAGAGGGGAAGAATTAAGTAATAGCTTTCAAAATTATAAGGATACACATGTCTTGGTCCAGCAGTTTCACTTCTAGGGATATATCCTAGAAATGCAGGGTGTGTATATGAGCATCAAAAAATGTATATAATGTTGCAATTATTTATTGCAATGTTGCTTGAACCGGCAAATGATTGAAAACATTCTCAGCACCTAGCTGGTCTGCTCTCAGTCCCACTGTAGGCAGGTCTCCATCCACCCACAGTAAGGGCTGTCTTTTTCTTATGTGTGCGTGGCATTTATTAATTTCTCAAAGGGAGAACTTAAGACTTTTGTGAAGCAATCCTCGATTTTTATGACTTTTTTTCAATTCTGTATTGTCGTCTTGCCCACACGTGATTTATTGCACTTTTACCCAACTTCTCTTCATTGAGTCTTTCCAAAGCATTTCTAATCTGGTTTTAATAAGATAGAAACAAATGTCTTTCTGCAGTCAAACTTCATCAGTTTGTGTGATAATTAGGTGAATTATGTAACTAAACTAACACTAATATACCCGCATTTAGAAGTAAATAGCACTGACTCTTGTGTCACCTCCATGGGCAGAAGTCTCTGTGCTCTGGCCTCATGGAAAGCGGTCTGCCTGCTGCAAGTGTTCACCACCCAGGAGACCAGCAGGTGGGTCTGGGAAAGGACTGGAGAGCTTTGCTTAGCCCAGCAAGTTAGTTAAATGGTCATTTAAGAGAGCTTTTCCTGCATACTGACAATAAAGAACTGTCCATTCTGTTTCAAAAGTAAATAAAATGAAAGTAATGATAATAAAAAAACGATTTGCTGGTATCTTCATATTTTTATGTAATGATAAATGTTCATTTATCATCTTTCATTTGAGCCCAAATTCTTTCCATTGTGTTCCAGGCATTGGCCAAAGAGTTACAAGTTGATATCCATGCAATAAGGCGACAAATCAGAGAGCTTAAAAAAATGCAGAGAAATAAGGATGCCGGTAAAACCTCTACCCATAAAGCCCAGACCTTGGCAGCTTCTATCCTGAACATTTCACGGTCAGATCTAGAGGAAATACTGGACACAGAAGATGAACTCGTAAGATCATTTAAATGTTTATTAACAAAGGGATTTTACATATTGAATTGGGGTACATGTCTTTATTTGTTTTTCAAACTCTTAGAATGTCATCTTTAAGATAATATTAATGAGGGTAAGATTATTAATGTACCAATGAAACATCGAGCATTAGGCAACTCAAAAAACCTTTAGAGAAAGTTAACTGTGTAATATAGAAATAAGCCAGTGTATATAACCTTTAGAACTGCTGGTTTTTATTCAAGTCAGTTATTCTTTCTGGTCTTCTCCATTTTTTTTAAAGTTAATTAATCATATATCGTGTAATGTACTAATTTTAATTAAGCCAATAAAGCTGGGTCACCACTGATTTGAGGCTATTTCTTCCTTATGTGAGATTTTAAAAAGTGGCAAATCTATTGGTTTTCCTAGTTAAATTAGAAAGTATTGTTGATGAAATTAAAGAAAAATATACTTTTTGCAAGTATATTTTATTACTAAATTGAAAATGCTTAAATTGGGTAAAATACTCCTGTTGGAGTGACTTTATGTGCATATGCATATAGGTACATCTTCAGCAGCATCTGTGCATCTCCTGGGGAGGGCATTGCATTTTTGATATAGTAACTACCTCATTAATAACAGAATCTCATCCTGTACCCAGTCTTGTGTGAAACCTGTGGAAGATACTCAGTTCTGTCCTACTGTCAAGTCTCTGAACTTTTAATACATGAAGATTTGATTTCTTTTATTGTTTGGAAAGATGAAAGAGATGATGGCACTGGTAGCTTCCCAATAAATATTTGTTCAATGAATAAAGAAAATAATAGACTTAAATGTTTGTATGAGAACATCCTCCAGGCCTCCATCAGCTTTTGAAAGAACTTCTGGAGGAAAAGGTTTTTAAACTGCCAAGAAGTCTTAGAAAGGAGGTCAGAGGATTCCTGCAGAGATGATTTTCATGGGTGAAGAGGAGAGTGAATGAACAGTGTCCTGTTTTCAGCACCTATCCACGGTGTCTGGGGCTTTCTACTGAAGTCTCAGCTTTGAAGTATAAGAGCATTATCAAAGATAGTATCAAATGTAAGATACACAGGCTGTTAACTATACCTGATTACAGACATTGATTAAAAATGTGTGGCTAATGAGAAACCTAACAAAAATTAAGGTTAAAGCCTCCATTGTTGCCTAAGACTTTTAAAACAAGCAAATTTAGCAAAAATCCCTCATATGTGTATGTGTGTTTGTGTGTGCACATGTGAACACAAACACACATATGTATTATGGAAGATAGGACCACGACCTTTGTATGGTTCCTGGGTTTACAAATTAGACAAAAGCACCCTTTGTTAGTGGACAAATTATATAAAGTTGTCACCTTAGACTAAATGAATTAGAAAAGATCTGTATAGTCCCAAAGCATGTATGACACATTTCTGTAAAGAAATGGCACCGCTGCCCCTAGGCAGATGTGGTCTGGAGCCAGAGGACACAGCACTGCAATGTGCACACCACATAACCTTAATCGGAACTCCTCCCGGAAAGCAAAGGCTACTAGAAGCACACTGTCTGAGAAGGATCGGCGCACCTGGTTGTATTTACTAGATTTAATTACAGATCGCGGCCTATCTAGGCTTATCCCTGCATCTGGCGGAGGTCCAAAGAGTTGAGTGACTTGCCCAAACAGAGCCCAAACCACCTGACATATATTCTTTAAACTGTACATTGAACATAAATTCATGTGAAAACCTGTGGTAGCCTTTGTGCAGCACCCAGCCTGATACCTGGCACGCAGTAAATTTCAACAAACGCCGGTTCACAAAACCCTTCCCTTTGTGAAAAGTTCTTACTTTTGTAAAATAATCATGAGATTAATAGTCTGATGTACATGTGAATACATTATACTTCCAGAAAATTTTACCTTGATAATTGATGGGTTTAAAATAGTGAGTGACATACAACACTTTAAGTTGGAATGTCCCTTTACCTATCAGTTAGCTACTGGGTAACCAGCATTTAAATACACCAGAGCCATGCCATGTTCTGTTTTGTCTTGAATTGTAACAATTACTCCTCAGTTATCTATTGCAATGTCATATTTTTGAATATAAGGTTTTATGTTATCTTACAAGGGTCACTTGTAAATGATTCTTTTATACAACTTTATCTTACTTTTCACTTTATTTTAATCACTTTTACCTCCGCCTCAGTCCCTAACTGGAGCTCCACTGTGAAGGCAAAATACAATCCTCCTGAATAATATTATGACTATAGAAATTTAGCTTGTTCTTTCACATGTATGTAACTGTCTGTAAATTAAATATTAAAGGGCATGGATTTGAATATTCCCTACTTTGAAAGGCCAGGCTGCTCTTTGTGGAATCCAATTCTATCACAATCTAGATTTATTCAATATCTAATGGTATGATCAACTTCATATAAATGCAGTTAACACCAGCATTTTCATTTTCTTCCTTTAGGAAATCGAAAAGACAAAGATAGATGCTGAAAATGACAGGGAATGGCTGTTGTACATTCAGAAACTTCTTGAAGGACAGGTATTTCATTTTTCTACTTCATATATGAAAACTTCCAGATAATAATTCCAAGCCTTACATTTGTCTTGGACGTTTATCTTTTTGTAAACAGTTACTCATTATTTACTTCTGTTAGGCAAAGAAGTATTCCAATAGGTAGGCGGGAAAGTTAGCCCTCGATTTGTACTTCCAGGCTTACCAAATGAATCAGATGCCTTGGGAAAGAGTCAGCGTGGGTCTTAGGAAAGGCATTAATGAAATGACTGAGTCAACCTCTATGCTTGCTAGACTGAAAAGGATCCATTCTCTGAGCCCTCTTAGGAAAAGAGATTCTTTATTATGCGTCTTTAAAGTTAGTAGTTGATATGGACACCTGAGGAGGTCACGGGTTTCAGTGACCTTTCACTATGGACCTGTTTCCAGTCAATTCATGTTTTCCTCACAGCCAGACAGCTGTTTATTACTGTGTCTTCCCGCATTCTGTACAATATTTTCTACTGAGACCTCGAGCAGCTTGTTAGTGGGAAGTAAATATTGATTTGGCGTCCTGTCAATGCAGAAAGAATGAAAAAATTTCCACCAGAGGCCCCTCAAACATTTTCCTATCGACATTTTCTGGGCCGAGTGGAAAGCTGCATAGAGGATGACAAGGCCGCGCCGAGTGGAAATCCCTCCGGGGTCTATTGAGACTGCGGCTGTGACCTGTGTGATACTTTTTCTTCCCTTTCAAGTATTTTTTTCATACGCACACGGTCTGCTGGGATGTGCCCCTCTTGTAAGTGATCAAGGGCAGCTTATTGGCAGGTGAGAACCCTGCTTTTCTAGTCATAGCCAGCTTTTGTCTTGACATCCCTGGCAGCATGTAATGTATTCTAGAACTTTTTCATTATAGTTTTCTTCTTTCTTTTCTTGGCTCAGCCTAATTGTTGATTTTGAAAATGAACTGGAATACCAACAGCTAAAACCTATTTCTCAAAAAAGCAGAAAATATATTCTTGTCCTGTGAGTTTGGGAAGGTCGTAAATGTTTCTGTGTAAAGATTAAAAATAAAAGCTGATAGGGAATGGGATTATTTTACATTTATATTAATATGTAGAAGTGTCTGTGCTTTGGGAAAGGCCAAGAATAAGTAAATAATATATGAACTATTCATATTTTTAGTATTGGTTTCATATATTTTTGAAACTGAATCTGAATCACTTCAATAGAAATAGGAGGAGATTGGCAACGTTTTCCTTAAAGTAGTGCTGAACGTTACTTTCTATGGTGACAACTTGATTTTGAGAAGAAATGCCATTTCTCAATCACGTTGCTTGCTCAGCCCCACATCTAGCCTGGTACCTGGCAGATCAATAGGGTTCAGTAGTGATTCTTACGGGGATTTTCTTTTCAGCTAAAAATTAAGCTTTTTAATGAATTTTTTAATGTTCCACTTGTAAATATGACTCTTCACTATGGAAATTTTATTGATTATGCACATGGAGATAACTAATCTATACGTGTAAATCTTTATTACATTTTACGAAGCTTCCATGGACCCCAGTTCATGTTTTGACTGACAAATGCAGATGTCCACACACTCCTGCTACATGACCTGGATGCGTGCTTACTCCAGGCCGTTAGAGTAGAAAAAAATCCTGTTGAAAATGGCATTGGACTGCTTAATACTGCAGTTTGATATAGTGCCTTTTTGTGCCACTGAGCCTGGACTCTGGAATATAATTGCCTGGCAGTATTGATTTAATTGCCCAGGTTTATTTGTGGACTCCTAATTATTGACTGGAGGTAAGTTTAATGGAGCAGCCTTTATGAACACTGGGAAACCGCTGCTGAGGCTGTTATACATAATGAACTGCAGCATGTGCCTTTAGATCATTTTTCAAGCTAATTTTATTCCACTGTGACAGTATGATAACATTTAAAAAGTCAAAGACTTTTTATTTTTATTACTGACATCGGTGGTTTTGCTGATGTCTTTGAATTTTGTGAGAGAAAAATAGGAATTTCATTGGTTGCATTTGGATGTCACTTTATACTAATTATGCCCAAGAGAAAAATCTATAAAATAGAAAACATCTCTCTCTCTCTCTTTTTTTTAAGCCTACTTTTCTTTTCTCTCAATTCCAACAATTATATCTGTCCTGAATTTTAGAAAAGGTTTTCTTAGTCAACCAGTTTGTTTGTTTCTTTCTTTTTCATTTTTTAGAGTCTACAATATGCTCACAGGATTGTGAGCAAAAGTATAAATCTGTTCATTCATATCTTTTATTTAGTTTCTGGGACACAGTTCCATGTGTCTGAGGTTATATGATCTTCATGCTGTGGAATAATTGTGTGCAATCCCCAGAATAAATACTAATTAATTCAATACTGATATTTGATTATTAAAATATTTTGAAGATAAAATTCTAGGAAAACTTCCCTTTTTATGTCCTTCCTCTGCATTGGTGCTTCATGTAATAGAATTCTGAGATCATAAGAGTCAGTCTGGTCTCCTGGTTTATCTTTTGTTTAAAAATTAGGCCTCAGAATTGTTTTCTGTTAAAAATTTCTCTGCATTCATCTGCAAAATTTATGTTGATAAAATATTTACCACACAATAAAAAATTATTCTGCAATGTGGAAGTATGGGAGTGCACAATAATATAACACCTACTGCTACTGTTAGCCAGAAGTATATGAGGACTAAAAGGTCTAAAATCTTAACTTGCCTATATTTAATACAGAATGCGAATATATACCCGTATTATTTCAGGTAGTTCTGATGCAGCTTGTACTTTTATATATTTGATTTTTATCTGCACCTAACCTTTATTCCCACAGATTTCTGATAATAAGAACCACTCTGAAAAAGAGAGTATTTCTAATATCTACTCTTATTTTTTGTGACATAGCTGATTTGCAATTTCCTTGAACACTTCTTCTTACACTAATTACTCTTTTTACATTAATATGCTTTTAAAAACTTACAATGTATAGCAGAGAAAAAAAAGCAACTTAATGATTGTAATAGGATTGGATAATTCCCCAAACTAATTTTTGGTAGTGTAGGGAGTAGAACAAAAAAAATTAATAGAAAATGTGGTCTGGGCCAAAACTATAAAAACTTTTGAATAGGAAAAGGATACAGTCAGACTTGGACTTTAGAAAGATATATGAGATCAGTCAGTATATAGGATGGTTGAAGTGAACAGAGAGACTGGGAACAGAAAGGTAGTCCAGGCAAAGGACAATGAGGGCCTGGATACCATGCCACCATAGAGATAGAAAGGATAACATAAATGTGGTCCTCATTATAGTGGTTGAATTGATAGCAGTAATGAGATTAGATAAAGGGGTCAGAAAGCAGAAACCTAAAATGAGCGAGTTTAATACCCTATATGATGAGAAAGATTATGATACCTTTAAGAGCTTTGGGGGTCAAAGAAGGTAGACCAGATTTGGTAGGAAGGAGATGTCAATGATTGAAGCCAAGGAAAATTTAGTAGGTGTGTTCCCTTAACAATATTCAAAGACTCATGATCAGTGACTAATTCATCCCAGCCTTCTGTATAGCTTTTCTCAGTGAAATTTAACTATTTAAAAACACATTTCAAACTCTTGCAACTCAACAACAAAAAAAGAATAGAAACTGATTTGACTAGACAGTTCTAAAGAAGATAAACCTATAGTCAATAAGCACATGAAAGGACATTCAACACCATTAGCCATTAGGAAAATGCAAACCCAAACCAAAATGAGATATATCCTTCCTACCCAGTAGGATGGCTATAATCAAAAAGCCAGGCAGTGACAAGTGTTGAAGAGGATGTGGGGAAATGAACGTCCTCATTCATTGCTGGTGGGATGTAACATGGTGCCGCCCCCTTGGAGAACGGTCTGGCAGTTCCTCCAAAAGTTAAAGATAGAAATGTATGACCCAGCAGTTCAACCCCTAGGTCTTCACCCAAGAGAAATGAAAACATGTCCATACAAAAGCTTCTCCCTGCATGTTCATATCAGCATTATTCATAATAGCGCAAAGGTGTAAACAAGCCATAGGCCCATCATCAACTAATGAATGTATAAAACATAATAACGTGTTTGCCTACATGGCATATTATTCAGCCATAAAACGGAATGAGGAACTGAATCATGCTACAACATGGAAGAACTTTGTAAACCGTGTACTAAGTGAAATGTCTAGAATAGGCAAATCTGCCAGGGATGTGGGGCAGAAGGGGAGTGGCGATTCGCAGGTACAAGGCTTCTTCTTGGGCTGAAAATGTTCTGGAATTAATGTTGATAGTCACACAACCTTGTAATACACTAAAAACCAATGAGTTACACACTTTAAAAATTGTGAATTTTATGTTACGTGAATTATATCTCCATTTAAAAAATGAATTTCTTAATATGAGACCTATTGAAGGAGAAAAAAGAGAATACATTTAAAAGTAAATTCAATAAAGTTCTTATATCATATATGCTGTGTCTACCAGCATTAGCAGAGATTGCCTTAAATGCATTTGAATTTGAATTTCTGTTTACTGGCCATAACAATGAATCAATGAGAGAAATTACTTTATTTCATACTTAATTTCTTTTCTTGCAGTTGGCACATAAGGAGATGTCCCTCTATTATGCTGTAATGGATATTGCTTCTTCATGTATCCAAACAAGAAGCCATTTATTTATACTCTGCCCTCTAACAAATACTGTTCTGCCCATTCTGATCCTCAAAATTATCATTATAAAAAAGGTCATTTAGTTGTTTTTCAGGCCTTAATAATACCTGAAATAGTCGTTGGTACTTGGGACTTTATAAAGAAAATGGAAAGAATTAGTGAAGATAAAGCTGAAGTGATGCTATGGAATCCATCCATCCATGTATTGAGTGCCTACTATGTGTCAGGTGTTGTTTCAGGTTTGGGTGTACAGCAGGGAACAAGAGCTTAAATTTGTGGGGATGGAGGATAGTAAACATAGTTAAAATATGTAAATGTGATATTTATGAAATAATGAACTTGAACAGAATTATGGGTAAATATTAAAATATGTATACTTGTTTAAAACAAATAATACAGTTAACCGCAATGTGGATATATACTAGGATTTGTATAAAAACCCTTAGCCAGAAATGGCTAGAAAATGGGTCCAGATTTTGTTTTATTGTTGCCTTATTCTCTGTCATTTGCTAATTTCTTTCTGGATTTCATTCAGTCCATTTTAGTCCACTTTGTCCCAATACATTTTCTTGTATGGGGACATCACAAAAAATTCTGTTTTTCTACCTTAAATTTTTGAGAACATAGAATACATACTTAACGGTTTTTCTTTAGCTTTAAATATCCCTTCCTATTAGTTGCTTCAGATCTTGCTTGAAATTTAAAGTGACTCTTTCCCTAGTGCCCTCTTTGCAAAATATGCTTACCTTCTGTAGAATGCCTTTTGATGTGGCAGTGAGAAGTGTTTTATAAATCTCCCTGGCTTCTGTAGAGTAACCTCCAGCCTGAAGGTTAACTGACAAATTCTTGCAACTCTAAACACAGTTACTCTGTTCTTTCTATATTGCATTTATAACACACACACAACAAGCGTGCACATTCACACACTCACCCTCTTTCACACAGATGAACCTACATACCGATACTCAATCACCCACACAGATTTCTCACATATAGCTGAAATAGCAAGAGTTAACAATTCTCCATTCAGAGTCTTGCTGGGATTATTTTTATTTAACAATTTCAGGTCTACTTTCATGTTTCTAGATAAGTTACATATGTGGTTGAAGTTAAAAGACAAATTTTATGTGTATTTTATACCACTACAAAAAAAATTGGGAGGGAAAAAAAAAAAGTGAAAACAAATTATAGCCTTTACCAAAATTTAGCAAATATAGCCTTCTCTGTGTGTCAGTTTTCAGCAGAACTCTGATGTGTGTGTATGTGTGTATGTATGTGTGTATGTGTGTGAGTGTGTGTGTGTGTGTGTGTGTGTGTATACACACATATGCCAGGAATATCAACAAAATTTAGGAAACTTAGCTCAAAAAATCAGTGCCAAGTTTAAATATAAAGTAATTGTTTCTTCTGATATCATTTTTGGTTATTTTAACAAGTTCAGTCTTTTAATTAGAAGTTAATAGAGTAAGTGTATATTACCCATTTATGTGTATACAGTATACATATATAAAATACATAAATGTTTACATATATACATTGTGTGTGTATAAACATTTATTTATACTAAATTGCACCATTCATTTTATAATAAACTACAGTGGCCTTTCTTACTGAAGTCTCAAAGTCTCACTGAATCATATCCTTTGTAAAAGCAGGTATGATACATAAAATTTAGTATCTTCACTTTCAGTATGACTCAAGCGAGATTAAATCCAATTTGTGTTTTAAAAGCAATATTTTTTGTCAATACTTTTCAAACCAGAAACAAAAATGAAAATGGTTAAAATGTTAACCTTGTCCTTTTACATTTACGAAGTTACCCTTATTCCAATTTTTTTCTTTCAACACAGAAATTTTCAGTTTTATATTACTAGGCGTACATTCCAGTTAGTGCTGATGCTCCAAATTATCTATATGTATTAGTTATAGCTTTAAGCTTTGTTGTATTTCCAAGGCGGCTCTCAAACATCTGCAGCCATCATTCATACCTCACCTTCATGCAGAAACGCCTCTAAACAAAGCCACAATTCGTAAGCATAAGCGATAAATTTGAGATTGTGTCAGTGGGTTGCCAGTTGCTAAAGGCAGACATAGGTGATTCCATGTAAGAGAAGCTGAAAATCTGTGTGAAGTCGGGGGAAATCCTTCTAGTAATAGAAGCCACATTTTACAACAGGGACAGCCCGAACAACTAGGAAGACCTGCTGTAAGGCCAAGCAAAACACTCGTTGGTGTTCTGATGTAATTTCCACACTCAGAAATCTCACACATTATGAACTCCTCACCTGTCTGTTTTCCTCTCACGCTTGTGTAACTGCACTGACAAACCAGCAGTATTGCTACTCCTCTTTGATCCAAGAAAAGAAAGCAATCACGTAGGCTTCTGGACTTCATAATCCTTGGAGCATGCCATTCGAAATGCAACCTGAGGCAGTATAATTGTTGGGCTTGTGGTTGCAAATATATTTGATAGGACAAGCAAGAAAGGATCTGTGCTGTTGGCCCGTCAGGTTGCCACTTCAATTCAACTTCAAAATCCTACCAGGAAAAGAATGGTTGTGTTTCCTACATCTGA